>ML800965.1:81439-103672 GCA_009831015.1 Picea engelmannii | reverse complement strand
GGGGGGGGGGGTTGTTCTTCTAAGAATTTGGTCCCTTTGTGAAGGAATGAAATAAAATGGGAAAAAAACCCACAATTTGGCTTATATCCTAAGTTGGAGTGATGAGACATTTTGATGTGACATGATAAGACGCGTGCAGATTTGGGCGGTCGAGAGCTGAGTGCCCTAGATCAACGGTCAATGCCCATATCGGGGCCTCAACATGCGCACATGATAAAAAGGGTAGAGCGGGCTGGGGAAAATAGTCGTGGTTTGTGAAGGTGCTATGTGTTGGCCAAAGACACACATCGGGCTCAAAAGCGGGGAGGTTCCAAACCACTTTCCATAGCCCTGATATGCGCATGTACACATAGTGTCCTATCCATGGCTGACAAGTGGCCGCCCCTCATCACTTTCGCTCCCTCCATCTGTCTTCCACTCACCATCCTGTCGGTACCTATCCCTTTCTCATCTCCCTCCACATGTTCCACCTCTCTCCACATCACCTCCATCCCATTACACCTCAGCTCTCGCTTGTGTGGCCCTCACACTATCCTCAGTCTCCTCGTCCATCCACAACTGTCCATATGGACATATCCCATCTGATACTCCATGTCGAGTGTGCCAATCACTTTGCCAACAACCACATCTTCCATCAAGCTTCCCCATAAGCATCTGGCTCAGATCAAGACGGTGAATGTTGAGGCTGCCACGTCTTACAGGTGCAGAGTTGACTTGAGAATTCCCCTATCCCAATGAAACAATTATGAAGGTGGTTAGTGGCGGTTGAACATCATTTCTACAATAAGTAGAAAGCGTAGGAAAGGACCGCCATTTAGTCATCTCATCAGCAGATCCGTTATAAAACCCTCTTGCATCTAATCAAAGTTCATGGTTAGTTAGAGACTATATGCACAGTCCGACAGGAAGCATGCACATGTAATGCCTTCAATGCATCTACTAAGATATGCTTCCATGATTTTGTTTTGACTATAAATACTCAGTTTTGATATATTGTAAGGGTCGATGGTAGAGCTACACTCCCGCTTGTAAAGTTTTAATGAGGCCTCTGGTTCTCTAGTTATGTACATGTATTTGAGACTTCTTGTTTAATGAAAGTCAACTTCTTTCCATCTCTTCATAATCATTGTGTTAAGACACTCAGAATTGGAGGATCCAGTCGAGGGTTGTGATGTTGTTGTGATGCAGGTTTGATCACTGTAATATTTTCACCAATTTTAATCGGTTTTGCAAGTTGTCTTTTCCCCTCTTATATTGAGTAGCTCGGGCATGGAGGATCTAGTCGGGTTGTTACATAATCATTGTGATGTACGTTTGATCATCATGATATTGTAACTGTGTCGTTTAGACATATCTTAGTTTCTAAAGCTTTGGGTCCAAGAGGATATCATTCTTGAAGATTTTCTTCCTTAGGCTGTTGGAAGACTGAATGTCCATAGCAGGCCCTTACATATACTCACCAATTCTCCCCCTTACTCACCCTTTTACTACAACTTACCGACTGAAGTTAGATCAAGACCTCACTTACCTATGCATTTCATGGTCAAGGATTCTGAGTTAAAGCGATATAATCCTGAGATTTCATCCATTAGACCATCATTTAAACTATTTATTGTGACATACAAACTGATGGGTATGAGGCTTACCTTTGATGCAATCCAGAGGTGACTTCTGGCACCGAAATTTATGACGCCACTGTTGGGGATGAAGTTGAATATTTTCCTTGGGATTGAATGACAAAGCTTACTAGTTCTGAAGGTACATCAGAGCCCTGTACATCAAGATTGCAACTGTGCACCTGGCGAATCCACTGTGGTGACTCCATTAAAGATAATCCACTGGTGACTCCACTACTTCAGCTTCGGCTTCTAGAGGCAGACATGAGGTATACCCTACAATTGCCTTTAGTAACAACTAAAGTTGACCCAGAGAAGATTATCAGAAAAGGAAAGGCCCTTCATGAAATTACTTCTACTTTTGAACCAGGTATTTCTGATCATTTTCATTATCCTATAGGAACTCCAATTTTTTCTTTTCAGCCTTCTGTTATACCTTCTATTGGAGTTTCCCAAAATTTGAATTTTTGGAGTGTTCATGTTGATTCCCCCCCCGTGGTCTAGGATTGGAAGGAGAATCCATTGTCACTCCTCTCTCCCCTAAGGTCATACCATGGTTTAGACTCAGTGCCTTAGAATATTTTCCCACTCCGGGCTTTACCACTCCTCCTCCTGTTAGAGTTACTAATTTCGTGGAAAGAGAGACCCTTGTTCCCTCAATCCCTCTAGATTTTCTTCCAAATCCTCCATTGTTTCCCTTGCCTCTTGGAAGCTCAGTTCCAACCTCCCCTATTCTAACACGTTCTCCTCCTAATTCTCCTCTACCTCTCATCCCTATGGTAGAAGATAATCCCCCTAGAAGTAGAATGGATTCCATAGTAGCTGCTAGATATGCCCCTCTAGTCCTACCCCAACCCATGAATTCTCTCCCTGTTGAATATTACCTAAAATATATACCTAAGTTCAGTAGAGAAGAGGATATAAATTTTGACGAGCACCTTTCTGCCTTCTACAGTTATGCAAATAATCTGAATATTGAAAATGAAGATGTATGGATGAGAATCTTTATCCAGAGCCTTGATGGTGAGGTTAGAAAGTGGTTCAGAGGTTTGACCCCTGGATCCATTGCTAGGATTGAGGCTCTAGATGATGCCTTCTTGAGACAGTGGGGGGATAAAAAAGACTTTATGTATTATATCACAGAGTTTGGGTCCCTGAAGAGGAAAGAGGGACAATCTATCTCCAATTTCTCCAAAAGGTTCAATAAAATGCACAATAAGATCCTTATTAAAATAAATCCTACAGAGGCCTCTACCAAAATCACTTATGCTATTACTTTTGACCCTGATTTCTGCCTCCTGCTCAGAGAAAAAAGAGCTACTTCCTTGGCTCATATGCAAGATGCAGCCCAGGAAGTAGAATCCAATGTGTTGGCAACTAACAGGCTCAGGAATAAGGATGATAGAGACATATGAAGAAAAAAATCATAATCCTCCACCTTCGGTTCCTCTGTTTCGCCCCCTCAAATGGATGAAGTAACCAAGTTACTAAAATCACTTTAAAATAGGATGTAAAGGTTGGAAGTAGAGGGGAAGATGACATATATAAATCCTCAAAATATTGATAACAGAGGCAACTTCAAGAGGCTGAATAACAATGCTCCTCAAATTATGCCAAGAGAGCCTAGAAACAGAGATAGGGATGATCAAAAAATCCAAACCCCTCTCCAAAATAACCTTGTTGTTGATGAAGAAGGATAGGAGGAAGAGATATATCCTGAAATCCATTGTCTTGGAGACACCTCCCCATTCCCTCACTTGACTCAATATTGATACGAGGAATCCCTCTTAGACAACCAAATAAATGAGTTGAGTAAAGGGGAGAAAAGCAATAGCAGCCCAAATAAATATAACCTTAGGTCAAATAAGAAAGAAGTAAATTCTGACATCCCTGATCAACCTTCCATAGCAAAGAAGCCTACTAAAGATGCAACAAACAACAAAAAAGAAAAGAAAGCTCACAATCCTCCACCAATAGCCAAAGACCTTGTCCTAGAGGTAAGAGAGATTATGAATCCCCCTCCCTCCTTTAGTTTTGAGCATGAAATTCAGAAGATCAGAATCCTTGTTCCCCTTTAATATCTATTCAAACATGAAGACTTCAAGAGGTCCCTCTCTAAGATGTTTCATCCTGAGCCATCTTTCCATCCTATAGACTCAGTAAATCTCCAAGATGAAAAGCCAGTTGTCATCCTAGGTCCTATGATAGAAGATAGAGATGATTCATCCCCTCCCTTCTATACATCAATGAACATACATGATAAGGTATTGCATAATTTATTGATGGACTCGGATTCATCTCATAATCTCATGCCCAAAACTATCATGGAAGAACTGGGACTAGAGATCACAAAGGCTTATCATGATTTGTATTCGTTCGATTCAAGGAGGGTGCAATGTCTTGGTGTCATCAAAGATCTAGTTGTGACCTTGTTTCAACTGCCCATGAAAAGTGTGGTCATGGATATTGTAGTGGCTAATGTTCCTCCCAAGTTTGGAATGAGTTTTTCAATATATTAGATTAAAAGGCTTGGGGGAACCTTGCAGATGGACCTCACATATGCTACCATTCCTGTGTTCAGAGGGGAGAATAGAAGAATGTACAGAGAGGCTCAGTTGGCCTATATTATTAGTGATGAATATGACCCCTCCAACCATCCTATATTTTCACTTGACACCGAGTTGGGGGCCAGGTTTTTGCAGTTCACTAATTCTCCCGAGCCTGCCTTAAAGCTCAAAAAGAAGTCCATGGTTTTTCATGAATCTTCTTTCTTCACTACCTCTGTTTGGAAAATGTTTTTCAATGGAGCCTCTTCTAGGGAAGGTGTTGGTGTTGGAGTGGTATTTGTTTCACCAGACCAGAAAGCCACATATCTATCATACAAACTAGAATTTGAAGCTACCAATAATGTGGCAGAGTATGAAGCTCTTGTTTTGGGCTTAAGCGTTGCAAAATACATGGGGATCAAGGAAATATCTGTGTTTGGAGATGCAGAATTGATTGTTAAACAAATTAGAAATATGTATCAAGCTAAGCATCCCAAGCTCATAACCTATAGAAATGAAGTATGGGACCTCATTGATATTTTTTTCTCGGCTTTCAACATTTCATTTATTCCACGGGAAAAGAATGTCATGGTTCATTCTTTGGCTCATGACATTCTCTCATTTTAAGCCATCCATCTTAGTATCCAACTTAGCTTCTATTGAATCCATCAACTTAGCTTCCATTAAATCCATCTTATTTTGTAGTTCATTTATGTCCCTACACATTTATTCACCTTCATCAAGAGTCCAATTAGGATTTTCTAGAGGCTTATTTGGTGTAGAAGGTCCCTTTTTCGGTGGCATGTTGGCCAAGTATCACTTTTGAATCTTGATTTTGAGGCAGTTCTGCTAGAAAATATTTATTCTATTCTATCTCCCAAGTTTCAGCCCTTCTAGGTATGAAACTTTCTTTTAGGTAGTTCTCTAATATTTCTTCTCTGCAATGCCACAGGTCTAATCAAAATTGGATGTGCCAAGTGAAATTTACGGTAACTTACTCACAACTTGCCGATTTTTGGCCTTTCCAGGAGATCTCACTTGTATAGAATTCCCCGCACAAAATAATTGATACCAAATTCTACAACTCGCACCCAAAATAATAAATACTGTCCACAATCCAATGAAACTAGTCCCACTCAATTTGGATACTCTAGCAAGAAGTTATGATTGTTTTACCTGGAACACCTTCTTGAGACTAGTCAATAGGACTAGTCATATACCCTATATTACACAAGGTGTATCTACAAATTTAAGATGACCTAGAAGATAAAATTTTTAACAAAAATACCTTACTAATTTCTGTAAATTTCTTCCATAGTTCAGGGTCTGAAACATTACAGAAAATGTTTTATAGAGAAAATTCCACAATGACTCATTTCATGATCATTCCAGAACCCTATCTTGTACAGGTTGTATCTCCAAAAGTATAAGGCCTCAGGAGATGAATTTTGAACCCAACATACCTTGATCTATCTGATAAACATCCTCCAAGCCATTCCTTCTTGAATGTTGTAGAAAAAAAGTTATAGCGAAAAGTCCACAGTGTCTTAGATGTAGCAGGGAAACCCCAAGACCTTGAGCTCTGATACCATATGTTAAGAACCAAACATCAATATAGCATAGAAAAACCTCAGGAAAAGTACTCAACACCTTGAAAAAGAGATAATTTCAAATAATAATCCTCTTCAAGGGGGGAAACCTCCTTTTACCCCACTTAAATGTTCAAGTACAAGATGATTCAAAATGAAAATGTCTCCTTGGTATATATAGGAGACTAGGAGGTATAATTACAACTAATGGCCTAAAGCCGACATAAATAAAATAACATTACTAATATAATATGCCCCAATTAAGGGGTAATGAGCCAATATTAGGGCTTAATGGTTTCAACAAGCAATTTCAAATTCCCTTTGCCACCTAAACTTAGGTATGATGTAGAAGTGAAATATAAACCCTCTATACCTGACAATGTCAAGCATTGGAAATTATTTGAGGATGATCTTGAAATCAAAAGATTCTTGGAAACTATCGAGGAATTTTCTGTATTTCACATTGATCAAGATCCTGACTCTGAAATAGAGCCTTTTCCTGATGTTTTCTTGAAAAAGATTGTTGATCGTCACATTTTCTAGCTACCCAGCAATCACATCCCAAAGGGACTAGTTCCTTTGGAAAGTATTTTTGACAGAAATGATGTGGCAATGAAGGGTAAAATATCAAATGATGATGCTAATGTGGCTGAGTGAAATATTGGCACAGATCAGGACCCAAAATTTGTCAAATTGTCAAGCAACCTGTCAAGAGAGAAGAGGGTCGAGTATACTGAGTTATTAAAGGAATTTTATGATGTGTTTTCTTGGAAATACAAAGATCTTAGAACATATGACACCAGTGTCATTAAACACAAGATCCCATTGAAAGAGGAGGCCAAGCCATTTAGGAAGAAATTAAGACAAATAAATCCTATGTTGCTGCCTATTATGGAAAGGGAGGTGAAGAAGCTTTTGGATGCTCAGATTATTGTGCCTTTGAGATATTCTGAGTGGGTAGACAACCTGGTCCCGGTGAGAAAAAAGAGTGGAGAAATCAGACTCTATGTTGAATTCATAAATCTGAACAGGAGCTCTAGGAAGGACAATTACCCGTTGCCAAAGATGGAACACATATTACAGAGGGTAATTGGTGCATCTAGGATTTCCATGATTGATGGATTTTATGGCTACAATCAGACCTATGTCTTGCCTGAGGACAGATAAAAGACAACCTTCACTACTCCTTGGGGCACATTCATGTATGCCAAAATGCCCTTTGGATTGATGAATGCAGGAGAAACCTTTCAGTGAGCCATGGACATCACCTTCATTGGGGAGAAATATAAATTCATGATCATCTATCTGGATGATATAACAATATTTTCTAGATATGATAAAGAACATGGTTGTCATCTGAGGAAAGTCTTTTTGAAGTGCAGAAGGTTTGGTCTCTCCTTAAATCCCAAGAAATCATTGTTTTCCATGAAGGAAGGGAAATTATTGGGGCACATAGTATCAACTGATGGGGTCAGAATTGATTCAAGCAGGGTAGAAGCTATTCAAACCTTGTCACTTCCCAGATCCAGGAAGGAAGTTCAGTCTTTCCTGGGAAAAATTAATTTCTTAAGGAGGTTTGTTTCCAATTTTTCTAAGTTGGTGAAGCATATCACAGTTACGCTTAGAAAGGGAAATGAAGTAAAATGGATAGTTGAGTCCCAAGAATCCTTTATCCAGATCAAGAAGGCATTGGATGAGGCACCTATAGTTGTCAGTCCTGATTATTCCAAGGATTTTCTGATTTTTTATTTTTCTTATTTTGATACAGTGGCAGTTGTTTTGCTGCAGAAGAATGTTGAAGGGCTAGAGCAGCCAATTTCATTTTTCAGCAGAGCATTGAGAGATGCAAAGGAAAAATATGATATCATGGAGAAACAAGCCTATGCCCTTGTGAAAGATCTCAAAGATTTCAGAGTCTATGTTTTTCATTCAAAGATCATTACATATGTTCCTTCAGCCTCTGTGAAAGACATTCTCATTCAACCTGACATAGATGGGAAAAGGAGCAAGTGGATTGCCAATATCCTTGAATTCGATCTGGAAATAATCCCACCAGACTAGTTAAAGGTCAAGGTTTAGCCAAACTATTGGTTGAATCTAATTGTAAAGATTTGGGGGTTAAATTCATCAACACTTGCTCAGAAAATCAGCAGCCTGAGTTGTGTGATGGAAGTCCTTAGGATATCCCTCCACTGGCATAATGCACCTGGTATAAAGATATTATATTTTTTCTGCAAGAGTTAAAGCCCCCTGATGGTATGGGAAAAATAAAGGCAAGATATTTAAAGATCAAATAAATTAGATATTACCTTATTGACCAGGTCTTGTATTGGAAAGATCCTATAGGTGTGCTTCTAAGATGTTTAGACCCATAGGAGGCCCAAAATATTATGTTCAACTTTCATTATAGCCTGTGTGGGGGACATAATTTCTGGAGAACCATAGCCTACAAAATTCTCAGGGATGGGTACTCCTGGCCTACTCTATTCACCAATGTTTGTGCGAAAATCAGGGCTTGCATCAAATGTCAAAAATTCGCTGGGAAACAACAACTCAAGTCTCTGCCATTGAAACCTGTAGTAGCTTTAGGAACCTTTCAGCAATGGGGCCTAGAATTTATTGGAGAAATTCATCCTACTTCAAGTGGTCAGAACAAGTGGATCTTGATTGCAACATATTATTTCACTAAGTGAATAGAATCTATTCCCACAAGGAGTGCTTCTCACAAAGTGATCATTGGTTTCTTTGAAGGTATCATGGAAAGGTTTGGTTGTCTGAACAGAATCATCGTTGATAATGATGCATCCTTCAAAGTTGAGCCATCGATCGAATTTTGTGAGTGTTTCAGAATTTCATTTATCCACTCTACCCCCTACTACCCCCAGGTCAATGGACTAGTAGAATCCTCTAACAAAATCTTGATAAAGATCATCAAAAGACTACTAGAGGAAAATAAGAAAGCATGGGATTCAAAGCTTAAGTTTTCTCTATGGGGTGATCAAGTGACAAAGAAGAGATCCCTGGGCCTCTCCCCTTTCCATCTTTTTTATGGGGTTGAAGCAGCTTTTCCTTCTCACCTTGCCCTGTCTGTAGCGAAATTCTTCCAAGACTGCCAAGAAGAGCCTAATGATATGATTATAAGGATACATCAACTGGTAGAAGTGTAGCAGACCATAGAACATATGATAGATAGAGTGTATGACCATTAGCAGAGAATCAAGCATGCCTTTGACATGAAGAACAATAAGGAGGATTTCTAGCTGGGAGATCTGGTTCTCAAATGGGACATGCCAAAGTAGGAAAGAGGAAAGCACAACAAGTTTGAATCCCTATGGATCGGGCCCTTCAAAATCTCTAAGATACATCCAAATAATACATACAGGTTGCATAATTTGGAGGGCTAGTAAGTTTTTGGTGGCCCTGTAAATGGGCATTTTCTCAAGAAGTTCTTTATTTGAGCCACAAGTGGCTCCCATGTTTTTTGTAAATATTTTTTTTCTTTTTATTATTGGTTTTATAAGTGACTCCATAGCCCAATAGTAAGGCACTGGAATTTCATATGAGTTCTTGGCATCTCACAGGGAGCAACCCATCCCCCATGGAGCCTAATGTTATCACATTTATTTGTAAGAAGGGGGGGGGGAGGGGTTGTTCTTATAAGAAGTTGGTCCTTTGGCGAAGGAATGAAGGAAAATGGGAAAAAAACCCACAATTTGTCTTATATCCTAGGTCGAAGGAGTGATAAGATGTTTTGGCGCGACATGATAAGACATGCGCAGATTTGGGCGGTCGAGAGATGAGTGCCCTAGATCAACAATCGATGGCCATATCGGGGCCTCAACATGCACATAGGATAAAAAGGGTAGAGCGATCCAGGGAAAACAACCATGGTTTCTGAAGATTCTACATGTCATCCAAAGACACACATCAGGCCCAAAAGCGGGGAGGTTCTAAACCACTTTTCACAGCCTCGATATCCACATGTGCACATAGTATCCTATCCCAAGCTAAAAAGTGGTAACCCCTCATCACTTATGCTCCCTCCATCTGTCTTCCACTCACCATCCCATCGGTACCTGTCCCTTTCTCATCTCCCACCACCTGTGCCACCTTACTCCACATCACCTCCATCCATTACACCTCAGCTCCCGCTTATGTGGCCCCCACGCTATCCTCAGTCTCCGCGTCCATCCACAGCTATCCATCTGGACATCTCCCATTCGATACTCCATGCCGATTATGCCAATCACTTCATCAAAAACCACTTCTGTCGTCAGGCTTCCCTGTAGGCATCCAACTCAGATCCAGACGATGAATGTTGAGGCTGCCACATCTTATAGGTGCAGAGTTTACTTGAGCATTCCCTAATCCTAATGAAGCAGTTATGAAGGTGGTTGGTGGTGTTTGAACATCGTTTCTGCCATAAGTAGAAAGCATAGGAAAGGACCGCTAGTTAGTCAGCTCATCCGCAGATTCATTCTAAAGCCCTCTTGCATTTGATCGAAGTTCACGTCTGGTCAGAGGCTGTATGCATAGTCCGACATGAAGCATGCACACATAATGCCTTCAATGAATCTACTCGGATATGCTTCCGTGATTTTGTTTTGAGTATAAATACTCAGTTTTGATATATTGTAAGGGTCGATGGTAGAGCTATGCTCCCGCTTGTAAAGTTTTAACGAGGCCTATGGTTCTTTGGTTGTGTACATGTATTTGAGACTTCTTGTTTAATGAAAGTCATCTTATTTCCATCTTTTCGTAAGCACTATGTTAATACACTCGAAATTGGAGGATCCAATCAAGGGTTGTGATGTAGGTTTGATCACTATAATATTTTCACCAGTTTTAATCAGTTTCTCGTGTTGTCTTTTCCCCTCTTATATTGAGTATCTCGGGCATGGAGGAGCCATTCGAGTTGTTAAAACAAAATTTTTATGTAGGTTTGATCATCGCTCTATTGTAACTATTTTGTTTAGACATATCTTAGTGTCTGAAGCTTTGGGTCCAAGAGGATCTCATTCTTGAATCTTTTCTTCCTTAGGCTACTGGAAGATCGAATGTCCATAGCAGGCCGTTACATATCCTCACTAGTTTTTCCCCCTACTCACCCTTTTACTGCAACTTAGTTATTGAAGTTATATCAAGACCTCACTTACCTATGTATTGCATGGTCCAAGATTCTGAGTTAAAGCGATATAATCTTGAGACTACATCCATTAGACCACCCTTTAAACTATTTACTGTGACATACAAATTGATGGGTATCGGGCTTACCTCTGATGCAATCCAGAGGTGAATTCTGGCACCAATAGTGTGCACACACATAATAATTATGTGTGTGGTGTGCGCAGTGTTAGCAGAGCGTAGAGGAGTTTTTTTGGTGCATGTGCATTGTGGGTATATGTTGTCACGTGACAATTTAGTTAGTGGTGCGCGCAGAGTTTTGGTGCATGGTGGAGACGTACTAAACTCTGACATGGTGCAGCGCGTAGAATATAATGTGCTCGTAATATCAGTGCGTGATACAAAAAATATGTGCAATAGGTAATAGTGCAAGAACCAAAACTGTGTGCGATGAATATTGGTGCGTGACACAAAAGTAGTGCGCAGTTATTGGCTTGCCAAAGAAGTGATGCACAGTGGTTATAGGTGCACGAAGCATGATTTACCTTATGATTTTGTTGGGCATGGTAAATATGGGTGTACAATTTGAAATTTGTGCACACGAGGTCGTTCGGAGGGAGAAAAACAACAGAAAACTAGTGATTTTCAGCGACATTTTATATCATTTGAACGTCATCTTTTTGCAGCGTGTTTTGGAGGCCCTTAAGAGCATTTTTAGCAACGCAAAAACCACAAGATTTTTTTTTTCAAGGAACACTATGTATCTATAGCTCAAATAAAATATCTCAGAGAGATCTTTCTAATGGTGTAAACCGTTCGTCAAATGAAGATTTTATGAGAAAGTTACAACACAAACAGTGAAGGGTAAATTTTAAGACCCAACTAACTTCAAAGAGCAATAACGTTTTGTTCCAGAATCAGATTGAGGCATGGGAGTAGTCAATGAAAATATATTGAGCCATAGATTACAATCCCAGAGATCAATTAAGTTTATGGGCATGTTAAAAATGTTTAATATGGAAAATAAGGCACCTGTAGCATTCCAGACCAAAAACACAAATTGGCCTAGAACTTCAGCAAGCTGTAACTAGCAGCCAAGAACCCAGAAAGAGATGAAACTTGGAAAGAGTGTCCATAATATGTATATGAATAAACCCAATTGAGATATTATGAAAAATACGAAGGAGTAGGTGAAAAAATTCATAATTACAGTGCAGAGTTGCACCAAGTTGAAAAATGAACAGAAAAATTAGTGGGAAAATTTTTAAATAGCCATAACGTTTTACTTGAGACTTAGAATTGAGCATGGGAGAAGGCATTGGAAAGGTATTGGACAGTGGAATCTAAATGTCCACATAGAAAATTGATCTGAGCATTCAAATTTCCAAGAAATCAAAAGAAAGAATTCTGATATATATTATTGAACCAGAATGGTTCATATTTTCATGAAATTGTTGAAAACAGTTATCCTGAAAAAAAATTGTTGGCTGCGCATTTTGCAAAGTTAACAACAAGTAGATCAAACCAAGATCAACAATATTCCATAGGAATGGAAGAGGCACAAGGGAATTACAGTCAGGAGGATGAGATTAGAGGGATGGATGTCCATTTGGGCATTGAAGGAGCAAACTCCAATGGACATGGAGATGAAAGGAATGAAAACATGAATATGGCAGAGACCATTAAAATTTTGCATAAGGATGTCCAAATCCATAAAGTTTACAATTAAAGGATTATGAAAGACAAGGAGAAGAAGGATGAATTCAACATGAATTTATTGCAGATCTTGAACATAATAGAAAAGAAATTGGACAAGGAGAGTGGCTCAAGAAAATCTGGAAGTCACAAGCCTCTTGATGAGAAAAGAAGAACCATAAGTGTTAGCAGACATCATCATCATCACTCCCCAAGGCATTCCAATAAGAGGTCACATAGCATATCAAGTCCATCCCCTGTCATAAATAACAAGAGTTTGGGGGTGGATGAACTGCGAGGAGAAATGAGCAAAATCAAACCTCCTACATTTGATGTTGAACACAAGAAGGATGAGGATGTAGAAACATGGTTGTTGGGCATGAGAAAGTATTTTCAATTTCATAATTATTCTTCTCATGAAAAATGTAGAGTTTCCATCTATCAACTCAAGGGAAAGGCATCCATGTGGTGGGATCATCTTGTGCAGGTGCAACACATTAAAGAGAAAAGTGTTACTTGGAGGGAATTCAAGAAATATTTAGAAAAGAAATACTTTACTAAGAGATACTATGACAAGAAAATGAAATATATCTTTGAACTCAAGCTTGGGAGTATGACAATAGATGAATATGAAAGAATGTTTTTAGAACTACTGAAGTATGTCTCTTTCATCAAGGATGAGATAGTTAAGATTCAGAGGTATTTGAGTGGATTTCCATCATTCATCAGTGACAAAATATATTATGATGATCCCAAGACATTGGAGGAGACCATAAGGAGAGCTAATTGCCTATATGATCAACAGAAAGCAAGGCCAACTTTCCAAAAATATTGGGAAGACAAAAATAAATTCAAGGTGGATCAGAGGAAGAAGGGATCTAAACCACCATTTTTCAAAAATAATCCATAGGGACAACAAACTCCTAGAGAACCAAGAATGATTGAAATAGGGGTCAAAGGCCAAGGCAACCACCTATTCAATGTTGGGGTTGTAAAGAAGATCATATGTACATAGATTGTCATCACAGAGGTGAAAAATTGAGAATTGTTCACAATTTAAAGCAAGTTGAAACAATGGACGACATGGGAAGAAATGTACCAAGGATCTATGAAGCCCTGGACAACAAGAAATTAGAGTATCAGTCACATATGATTGAAGTGGAAGGTATGATCAACAACCAAACCATTGCTATTTTAATTGATTCAGGATCTAGTCATAGTTATATAGATCCTAATATGGTGGAAAGTTTGCATTTTCCAAGAAACAAGCATGGAAAATCTTGGTTAGTGGAGCTAGCTACCGGAGCCAAAAGAAAATTTAATGAGATGGTTAAGTCATGTCTTATGGACATGAATGTACTAAACACTAGGGCAGATTTGAACATCTTTCCTTTAGGTTCCTATGACTGTCTAATTGGGATGGATTGGTTGGACCAACATCATTCTATCATATACTATCATAACAAGGAATTTACTTGCTTGGATGAGGAAGGGAGCCTAAGGAAAGTGCAGGGGATTCCCAAGGTAGTAACCATCAGAGAAATTTCAGCATTGTAGCTGAAGAAAATTTACAGAAAAGGGTGTCAAATATTTGCAGCACATATGGAAGAGACACTTAAAGATAAGGTGCCAAATTTGGAATATTATGCAGTCCTGGAAGAATTTGAAGATGTGTTCAAGGAGGTACCAGGACTAGCCCCAAAGAGAGATATTTATTTATCTATAAATTTAATGCCTGGAGCAGCTCCAGTGTCAAAGAATCCTTACAGAATGAGTACACCAGAGTTGAAGGAGTTACAAATGCAGCTTGAAGAAGTTCCGAAGAAGGGGTATATATGACCAAGTGTGTCACCTTGGGGTGCCCCAGTCTTGTTCGTGAAGAAGAAAGATGGAACATTATGATTGTGTATTGATTTTAGATAGTTGAATAAAGTGACTGTTAAGAACAAGTATCCTCTGCCAATGATTGATGATATTTTTTTATCAATTGAGCGATACAAAGATGTTTTCAAAGATAGATCTTAGGTCAGGATACCATCAGGTAAGGATTAAAGAGGAATATATCAGCAAGACCGCCTTCAGGACAATGTATGGTCATTATGAGTTCATAGTGGTGCCATTTGGGTTATCAAATGCACCAACTATTTTCATGTGCTTAATGAATGGTGTTTTTTCCAAGAATATTTAGACAAGTTTGTCATTGTCTTTTTGGATGACATCCTTGTACATTCCAATTCAGAAGAAGAGCATGAGAAACATTTGAGGATGGTATTACAATTATTAAGGGAGCATCAGTTGTATGCCAAATTGAGAAAGTGCGCATTTTATCAAAATAAAATTCATTATTCGGGACATATCATTTCAGAGGATGGGATAGCAGTGGATCCTGAGAAGATAGAAGCCATTAGAGGATGGTCACGACCAAAGAATGTGATGGAGGGAAGATAATTCATGGGCCTTGCAGGCCACTATAGGAGATTTATTGAAGGATTCTCAAAGGTTTTACATCCAATCACTTCCTTGCAAAAGAAGGGTGTGAAGTTTCAGTGGACATTGGATTGTGAAAAGAGTTTCCAACACTTGAAACAATTATTAACAAGTTCTCCAATACTAAGGATTGCAGAACCAAATGAAGACTTCATTGTATGCACAAATGCATGTAAAGAGGGACTTGGTGGAGTCCTTAGTCAAAATGGGTTTGTTATATGTTATGAATCAAGGAAGTTGAAGGAGCATGAAAAACACTATGCCACTCATGATTTGGAGTTGGCATCCATAGTGCATGCCTTGAGGAAATGGAGACAATACCTCATGGGCAAAAGGTTTGAGCTAAGAATAGACCATAATGGTCTGAAATATTTATTTGATCATCCAACTCTAAATGCTAGGCAAACTAGATGGTTATAATTTCTAAGTGAATATGACTTTGATATAAAGCATATCAAGGGGAAAGAGAAGAAAGTGGTTGATGCACTCAACAGAAGAGTGCATGAATTGCATGCTACAACCATTAGCATGTACCAATCAGATTTGAAATACATAATTTTAGAGGCTGTGAATTTAGATTTGCAATACAAAGAATTAGTGGCAAATTACAACAAGGTAATTTGCAATAGAAAATTGAAGATTACAAGCTAGATAATGATGAAATTCTCATGTATAGGGGCATAATTTATGTACCAAATTCTCAGGAGTTGAAAAATCGGATATTGAGAGAAATGCATAATGTGCCTTATGTTGGGCACCCAAGATATTAGAAAAATATTGCAGCTGTCAAGAGCCAATATTATTGGCCAGGAATGAAGAAAGAGGTTTCTGCTTTTATTGCCAAATGTTTGTAATGTCAAAAGGTAAATGCCGAGCATAGACACCCAACTGGTTTTCTACAGCCATTACCCATTCATGAGTAGAAGTGGGAAGTTGTAACCATGGATTTCATTACCAAACTTCCAAGAACAAACAACCAACATGATTCTATCATGGTAGTGGTGGATAAGCTTACTAAAGATGCCCATTTTATTCCAGTTAAGCTCACTCACAAGGCAACGAACATTGCTGATGTTTATATGAAAGAAATTGCTAGATTACATGGCATGCCCAAGACAATTGTGTTTGACAGAGATCCAAAATTTACCTCAAAATTTTGGAAGGGATTATTTAATGGATTTGGAACAAATTTGAATTTTAGTACAACTTATCATCCAGAATCAGATGGACAAAGAGAGAGGGTGAATCAAGTGATTGAAGATATGTTGAGGATGTATGTGATGGATAAACCATCAAAATGGGAAGACTAACTACAATTGGTAGAGATTTCTTATAGAAATGGTTACCAAGCATCTCTAAAGATGAGCCCATTTGAGGCACTTTATGGTAGAAAGTGCAACACACCAGTAAGATGGGATAACCCAGCAGATAGAGCAGTGGTTGGGACAGATTTTCTCTGGGAAATGGAGGAGAAAATGATTAAAATAAAACAAAATTTAAAGGCTACCCAAGACAGGTAGAAAATCTATGTTGATAAGGGAAGAACTCACAGGGAATTTAAAGTGGGTGATCATGTATTCTTGAAAGTGAAGGCCAATAGAAGTTCTCTGAAATTGGGAAATTGTTCAAAGTTGGCAGCTCGCTATTGTGGGTCATTTGAAATCCTAGAGAGGATTGGTCCAGTGGCTTATATGATTGCATTTCCTGCATCTATGTCTGTTCATAATGTATTTCATGTATCATTGCTAAATAAATATATAGTTGATGCTAATAATGTTATTGATTGGAATGTGATTTAGGTGGAACAAGAAGGTGCTTTTCAAGTGCATCTGGTACACATTCTGGACCAAAAAATAAAACATCTCTGGAATCAGTCCATATGTCTTGTAAAGGTCCAATGGACTTGGTACGGTCCTGAGGACGCTACTTAGGAGCATGAGGATGCAATGTGGGTAGAATACCCGCATCTTTTTGAGGATTTTTGAAATTTTGTTGTATATGGGTACATGATGCACTGAGGACAATGCATAAATAAGGGGAGGGGATTGTAATATCCCTAGGCCAAACCCAATTGTAATGTAAATGGAAATGTACTTAAGTTGGTGAGTTGTTTGATATCATTTTTTTTGTATGCACATTTCATGGAATAGTGTGTGCATGTATCGCGCAGTAAAATGAGGAAGTTTGCACATTCCAAGATACCGCGTGCAGCAACATAAGTGTGCATGATTTTGAGGCCAGGTAGCCTTTTGTGCATATGCTATGTTTTATAGGCTGGTGAGCCAGTTATTATAAGCTAGTTTGCTTATGTTTTAATTAGGCTGGAGAGCCTAGATGTTAAAGGCCAATGCGCCTATTTTTGTATATGTCTCATAATTAATATAAAACACATCTTTGTGCACAGACCGACTACGATAAAAGAGTATGGGGGACTAAAATCCACTGGTTAGGGAAAGGGAGGGGCCTAAAAGTTAAGGAAAATGGCTAAGCTAGGGATCTTAAGCCAAAAAGGAATATTATATTAATATTTCTTAAATCATAAAGTATGGATAATTATTTTATCCTAATTTCTAAAGTTGGGTAAAAGTGGGCGAAAGTAGCTCCCAACATGACAAGTGTCAAGTTGGGGACATGCATACATATTGTTGGGACTTAGTTCATTTTCCCATATTTTCCATCATTTAGTCATGCAGTCAATCTTCCATGAGCATTCACACACCCACTGAGTTATCCTTCGTATCTTCATGCCTGTACTTGAACCTGTATCCATGGACATTTTGTGTTGATGTATTTGGTTAGCTTGGGATATGGACTGAAGAAGTGGGTTTTTAGGCCCGTGATCAATACTCTAGGTGAGAGAATTGTTGGGAATTGATTTCCTGAAGGTGCTAAACTGTAGCTACAGTGCTCTGAGACTTCATGTCTGGCCTGTTGTTGAATCCAGGAAAGGAAGTGGGGCAGTCAAAGGATTGTTGAGCAGAGAAGGGGCACACTTCCTAGGTGGGACAGGCATGTGGGGAATGAGGTACTCTAGGTTGTTAGTTTGAGTTGGCATATGAGATGGAGTCTTTCTTGTTGTCTATGAGCCTTTAGCCTTGATAGGAATCCCTTTACCTGGGTGGAGTTTAGTCCCAGCTCAGGGGTGACTCACTGTTGAGAGTGATGAACAATGTGGTCTAAGGATGGGAGGTTCATGGAAGGTCTGCACACAGTTGGTGACATTCTTGCCAAGATAAGTGCCAATTGTGTGATAAATTTACATGCTACATTGTTATTTACGTGATTATTTTTATGGGTTATCATATGTGCAGTTATAACTGTGCTTATTTTTATGGGTATTTCCTATATATGTTGCATGTATATGTTTATTGTTATTTCAGTGTGAATCCATGCATTTACAGATGTATTTGGTTGTTTACATTATATATATATGTATATGTTTTCGCAAGAGTTCTATGTGTATATATTTTAATTGCATGCAGTTCAAAAAAACATTATGTGGCGTAGATCAGTTGGATGTTGGGTATGTTACAATATGTTCCATAGAGAGAACATAAAGCATTCTTTGGCATAGCATGGCCTAGCATGGATGACCAAGCATGTTACATCAGGTACGAGTTCTAGGGATCTATTCTTGACTTATTGAAAGTTGTCCACTTTGTCCTACCAGTTTCTGGCAAGTAGTGAGGCTTCAACAACAAACTATTGAGTGGCATCTGTGATGCACTCTTTTGGCTTGGAAGCAACTAAAGAGTTACATTCTGAGTCAACTATGGAATCCACTTGATGCATATATAGATATGTTGTCTAGACTATAGGTCGAAATTTTGGTAGTTCCCTCTTAGCCATAGTTTTAGCTTCATATAATGCATTGAAGTCATTGTCCGCCTGCTGGATTTTGTCAAATTTATCTTGTTATTCTAGCAGATCCAGGGTGTTGGATGCTTCTTCATTGAGCGACTAAAATGCGCAAGTCCTCTAATTTTTGGTTGTGTCTTGAAATGATTCCCATCCAAACAATGATTTCTCTAAATATTTTTATGCAATATGTAGTCCTTTTATGCAAGGTTGCCCTTGAATTGTTTGTTGGAAGGTTTGCAGTTGGGAGTAAGCTTGTCATTGATGGCAAGAAAAACGATAGCAAAGATCAGCATGATCAGCAACGCAGTGATAATGGAAGAGTAAACTCCTTTTTAGAATTTTGGATACCGAGAGTTGAAGTGTCGAAACATTTCACCACCGAAGTGACGAAATCGCGAAGTGGGGAAATCACGAAGTGGAGTAGAAGCATCGAAACACTTCACCATAGAAGTGGTGAAATGTGAAATGGAGAAATGATCCTAGCTATTGGATCAAGGTGTGATCTAGGTCATTATATCCAGGGGTGAATATGGCAGACCATGTCAGAAAGGACAGTCGTGGACCGTTGGATCAAGAGGACGCGTGGAGAAAGATCAGAGCTAGTCAAAGACTCCATTTCGGAGTTTTGTGAATCGCGACTTGGAGTGACGAGAATCTCCATCTAAGGATCAGCGAGATGCGATATCACAAAAAGATCAGGACCATCAGATCACCAAGAACGAGGACCATTGATCTGAGCTCCATCTCGAAGTCTCGCCTATCGCGACTTGGAGTGACGAGAATATCCATCTAAGGATCAGTGATATGCGATATCATGAAAAGATCAGGACCATCAGATCACCAAGAACGAGGACCGTTGATCTGAGATCCATCTCAGAGTCTCACCTATCGTGACTTGGAGTGATGAGAATCTCCATCTAAGGATCAGCGAGATGCGAGATCATGAAAAGATCAAGACTGTTAGATCACCAAGAAAAAGGACCGTTGATCTAAGCTCCATCTCAGAGTCTCGCCTATCACGACTTGGAGTGATGAGAATATCCATCTAAGGAACAATGAGATGCGAGATCACGAAAAGATCAAGACCGTCAGATCACCAAGAACGTGGACCGTTGATCTGAGCTCAATCTCGGAACTTCACCTATCATGACTTGGAGTGACAAGAACCTCCATCTTAGGAACAACGATATGAAAAATCGTGATTTAATTACAGCCGTCAGATCAAGGTGTGATCTGGACAGTTGATCCGACTCCATTTCGGAGTTTCGTGAATCGCGACTTGGAGAGGCAAGAAACATAACCACAAGAACGGCGAAATCACGATATGATCTGAGTTGTTGAAACAAGATCAGATCTGAACCGTCGAATCATAGGACAAGTGGCAAGTGATTGGAATTTTTTTGACTTGGAGTCAATGGAGAATGGTGTGGAAACTTGTGAAATATGAAGTGCCTTTTGGCACAACCTATGGTCACCTCCGGTGGTTACAAGAAGGGAAGGAGTCAGTTCATATAAGCTCCATTTCGGGGTTTTGGGGATTGCGACTTGGAGAGTCAAGATGCCTCATCTCCAAATTCACGAAATGTGAAATCGTGAAAGCGCTTTATGCATAAGCGCATGGTCACAGCCATTGGGCACATTGATGGAAGATGGAGGAAGAAGCTAGAGGTGCTAAGCTTCACCACAGGGATCCCGAAATGCCGAAATTACGAAATGGAGAAACAAGCACAAGATTCTTTATGCTTAATCCAATGGTTCAGGTGAAGTTGAACAAGATCGAAGGGATACTTTTGCGCTTCTCAGTGTAACAGCTAAAACAAATGATGATCTCTTCCAGAGGACTCAAAGAGGACTGAGTTTGATCACCAAAGAAGATGAAGAGTCTCAAGGCATATTCCAGTGGATTGAGGATTATTGATACAGGTGATTGACAGATGGAAGGGGATTGAAGTCTGTAGCTGAAAACAGAAAGGATAAGCTCATCTAAGACAGAGAAGACAAAGAGTCTTGACTGCCAGAGAGGCTGAGGAATCTCAACATGACATCCAGTGGTCCTGAACGCATGGGAAAACCGCCAGAGAAGCTGAAGGGTCACGATGATAATCATATAGAGAACTCGAGTTGTGGAGGATATTGGCGCGGTGTGATTTTGCAAAGGTATTGCATGCATTGCATGCACAAGTAGCACAGAAGCTATAAGTACACGATACAGAGAAGAGTTGTGGTTTCTGTTGGTGTTGGAGTTGCTGTGGATGTTGTTGTTGAAGGTGATTCATGCATGAAGAAGGATCAGAGTGCAGTAGCTGAAAAGAATAGAAGAAGAACTATGCAGCAAATGGACATGGCACATACAACATAAAAAGCAGAAGAACAGAATGGGCAATAGATGCATGCTGGAAGACAGTGAGGAAGTCTGAGTATCAAAATCTTGCAGAACAGTGATGAGACTAGTAAGTCGTTATTGAACACTATATCACTGTAATAGGTTTCAGTATTTCATATTTCATAATTCAGGGTGGTTGGGAGGTGCTAGGGAGGACTGGTGTCCTCAGAGGCTCAAGTGGGTGCTTGAACACATGGAGTTGGTGCTTCCTTCTAGTTGGTGCTAGAGAAACCAGGGATTTGGTGCTTCCTTCTAGTTGGTGCTAGAGAAACCAGGGAGTTGGTGCTTCCTTCTAGTGGGTGCTAGAGAGTTGGTGCTCTCAGCAAGTTGCAGCTTGCAAAACAGAGGTTGTAGCCTCACAATGAGTTGGTGCTCATATGTATGATAATGTAAAGAATGTAAATCATACTTATCATATAAAGAAGAAGAGGTTTTTACCCTGTATGGGTTTCCTTGGGAAATATTTGTCACTATGTTTCTCATATATGTGACTGATGTTGAATGTGACATTGTTTATTTCCCTGCATTATTGTGATCATCATTGAGTTCCTTGTAAAGATTTTAAAAGAAGCATAATTGTTTAAGCATGGTAACAACTAATTCACCCCCCCTCTCAGTTGTCCAACAATTGGTGTCAGAGCCAGCCTATTTTATCTAAGGTTAGATCCTAGAGCTTAAACATGTCAAGCCATGAAGGAAATTCAACCAATAAGGCCCCTCTGTTCAATGGAACAAAATTTTCCTTCTGGAAAGTTAGAATGAGAACCCACATAATGTCGTTAGGTGCAGATGTCTGGGATGTGGTAGATATTGGTTATGTAAAGCCAGTTGTGCTAGCTAATAAGGATGACAAACTAGAATTTAGCTTCAATGCTAAGGCTATGAATGCTATCTTGAGTGGGCTTGTAGAAGCAGAATTCATAAAAGTTATG
>ML800965.1:24593-81370 GCA_009831015.1 Picea engelmannii | reverse complement strand
TAGGAACTGCCAAAGAAATGTGGGACAAACTCATTAGCAGTTATGAGGGTAATGAGAAGGTAAAGGATGCAAAGCTTCAAACCTACAGAATACAGTTTGAACAGCTGAAGATGAAGGAATATGAAACTGTTGGAAAATACTTTATGAGAGTAGAAGAAATGGTAAATGCAATGAAGGCACTTGGTGAAACAATTGATGAACCTTCTTTATTTCAAAAAGTCTTGAGATCTCTCCCAGACAGGTTCAACCTGAAGGTCTCTACTATAGAAGAACTTAATGATCTAAAAGCCTTGGAGTTTGATCAACTACTAGGAACATTGACTGCATATGAAATGAGAATAGTTAAATATAAACCCACCTCCAGAGAAGCATCATTTAAAGCAGACAAGAATGAGGATTATGAGCCCGATGAAATTGAAGCAAAATTTGTGAAGAGACTGAAGAAGGGATCAAGCAAATACAAAGGTAAACTACCTTTCAAATGTTTCAACTATGGTAGGATAGGTCATTTTGCAAATAAATGTCCCCACAAAGGAAAGGATCGGACATGTGATGATGAGGAGAAGTACAAACACAAAAATTTATTTAAAGAGAAAAAATTTAAGAAGAAAAGTTTGTGCATAAACAATGATGATGGTCCTTCAGATGATGAAGAAAATGACTCCTCTATTGAACATAAACTAAATGACTTCATACTTATGGCCAAAGAGGATTATGATAATAAAAGCACAGGGAGTGATGAAGAAGAAGTTGTGGTTGACATGGAAGGAGAACTGCTCAGTGCACCGGAAGAGATTGACAAACTAAGAATCAAGAACAGAAAGCTAAGGATATGAATTCTATCTTAAGTGGGCTTGCAGAAGCATAATTCATAAAAGTTATGCACCTAGGAACTGCCAAAGAAATGTGGGAGAAACTCATTAGCAGTTATGAGGGTAATGAGAAGGTAAAGGATGCAAAGCTTCAAACCTATAGAATATAGTTTGAACAGCTGAATATGAAGGAAGATGAAACTGTTGGAAAATACTTTATGAGAGTAGAAGAAATGGTAAATGCAATGAAGGCACTTGGTGAAACAATTGATGAACCTTCTTTATTTCAAAAAGTCTTGAGATCTCTCCCAGATAGGTTCAACCCGAAGGTATCTACTATAGAATAACTTAATGATCTAAAAACCTTGGAGTTTGATCAACTGCTAGGAACATTGACTGCATATGAAATGAGAATAGTTAAATATAAACCCACCTCCAGAGAAGCATCATTTAAAGCAGACAAGAATGAGGATTATGAGCCCGATGAAATTGAAGCAAAAATTGTGAAGAGACTGAAGAAGGGATCAAGCAAATACAAAGGTAAACTACCTTTCAAATGTTTCAACTATGGTAGGATAGGTCATTTTGAAAATAAATTTCCCCACAAAGGAAAGGATCAGACATGTGATGATGAGGAGAAGTACAAACACAAAAATTTCTTTAAAGAGAAAAAATTTAAGAAGAAAAGTCTGTGCGTAAACAATGATGATGATCCTTCAGATGATGAAGAAAATGACTCCTCTATTGAACATAAACTAAATGACTTCATAGTTATGGCCAAAGAGGATTATGATAATAAAAGCACAGGGAGTGATGAAGAAGAAGTTGTGGTTGACATGGAAGGAGAACTGATTAGTGCACCGGAAGAGATTGACAGACTAAGAATCAAGAACAGAAAGCAAAGACAATTGTTGATACGGTTCAAGAAAGACAACAAAGAACCTGATAAAGACCTTGTCTTACTAAAAGTAGAATTGGAAGAGGAAAATAAAATCGAAGAGATTCTAAAATAGCAGCTATCAGAAAAGAATGCAAGATGTGAAGCATTAGAGCAAGAAGTAGTGAAAACGAGGAAAGAAATGGAGAAGTTTCAATCCTTGTATAATCAGAATCTGTCAAGTATCAAAGCCTCAGAAGGATTGGCCACCATTCTGAATCAACAAAGGAATCCAAAGCTAAAAATTGGCTTGGGTTATGAAGAGGGATCAAGCAGTGGTAAGCTAGGAAATGAAGAACCCATCAAGTTTTTCAAAAGTACAACCAATGACAATAACAAACCTGCAGAAACAAAGGAATACAATCAGCCACCCAGGTCGAGTAAGGTAAAAGACACTAGATCTAAATTTGTAGAACAAAGAAGTAATGTGCTCACTGCTGAAAGACATCATCAGCCTAGAAGAAATCAATTTGCTCAAAGAAGACAACCATTTTCCAGGTACAAAGAATTTTTCTATGGCTATTGTTACTACTGTGCTAACTTTGGTCACAAAGCTGTAAATTGTTCCTTAAGACTTAGATATGAGAAATTAAGATTTCAAAGGAATAAATACTTGCCACAACAAAGAATGATGCAGCCAAGTAACAAACCTTCACTGATTGCCAATTGCCAAATTAAGTCTAGGGACATGCAACTAAAGAGGTCAAGAAATAATCAACAGTCAATGAGTAGACAACACTGCACCAATAAGTTTGACCTATTGAACAATGAGATTGAATGCTACATCTATCATAACTATGGACACAAATCTATTGACTGTCGTCTAGGGGAATATGAACCAGATTTGAAATCCACTACTGAAAATGTTAAGTTTTGGAAGAAGAAGGAAAGTGACAAGTGTGGATTAGTGTTGTCCACTCAAAGAAAAATGAATCCTTGGTATATAGACAATGGATTCTCCAAACACATGATGGGAGACAAAAGAAAGTTTCTATCTCTAAGTGAAAGCAAATCAGGAAACGTAACCTTTGGAAATGATGCTCCAAGGAAAATAAAGGGCAAAGGGATGGTGAGCTTAAGTAATGGAAAAGGAAAAGCCCAAGATGTTCTCCCGGTAGATGGGATGAAACATAATCTACTCAGTGTAAGTCAAATGTGTGACAGAGGATGTGAAGTGGTGTTCACATCTAAGGACTGCAAGATAAAATCTGTAACCTCAGGACAAGTGGTGGCCAAAGGCATAAGGACAGAAAATAATCTATATGTGTTGAAAGAAAATAGAGAAGAATGTCATCTAAGTAGACATGATGAAAGTTGGTTATGGCATAGGAGACTTGGACATCTAAACTTTGACCACTTAATCAAACTCAAAAAACTCGAGGTAGTAAAAGATCTTCCAAGGATATCAAAGCCCTAAGATTCAATGTGTAAACCCTGCCAAGTAGGGAAGCAAAACATGACACAGTTTAAGTCCAAGAGTTTTACTTCAACAGAAAAACCACTCCAACTAGTTCATATGGATTTATGTGGACCATCAAGACAGGAAGGCATAGGGAAAGAAAACTACTTCATGCTGATTATTGATGATTACTCTAGACTTACTTGGGTTGTCTTTCTCAAAGAAAAAGCTGAAGCATTTGAGAAGTTTAAAATATTTAAGTCTTTAAGTGAAACTCAAACAGGGAAGAGGTTAAAGGCAGTAAGATCAGACCAGGGAGGAGATTTTATGTCAAGAGACTTCAAGGAATTCTGCGATGAGCATGGGATCAAGAGAGAATACACAATCCCAAGAACTCCACCACAAAATGGAGTAGTTGAGAGGCAAAACAGAACAGTGCAAGAAATGGCCAGGTCAATGATGAATGAGAAGAACATTGGTCAAACCTACTGGGTAGAAGAAATACACACATCAGTTCATGTTCTTAACAAAGCCCACCTGAGACCACAAAGTGACAAGACACCTTATGAACTGTGGTTTGGAATACCTGCTTCAATTAAACACTTCAAAGTCTTTGGGAGTAAATTCTATATAAATAATAATGATGAAAACCTTGAAAAATATGATGACAGGGCTGATGAAGGTATCTTCTTAGGGTATGCTACAAACAGTAAAGGATACAGATGATATAATAAGAGGCTGCATAAAATGGTTGACTGTATTGATGTAAAAATTGACGAAGGAATCCCAGCAAGAGAGATGTACAGGAATGAGTCTTCTATAGAAGACACAACTAAAGCTGACGATAAACAGGTCCAAGAATCAGAAAATGAAGACTCTGAATCAGATGAAGACTCAGACACTTAGACAGACTCAAATCAGCATTCAACTTCAAATTCCTCCTCCATAATCATTCAAAAGAATCATCCTACAAGTCAGATAATTGGAGAAAAAGACAAAGGTGTACAAACCAGGAGAAAGCTAATCAAAACCACCGAACAATCACATATAGATTTCATATCCATGCTAGAACCTAAGAATTTCAATGAAGCCAACAAATATGATCACTGGGTTAAAGCAATGAATGATGAACTTGATCAAATTGAGAAAAACAATACGTGGGAGATGGTTCAAAGACCTGAAGGTAAAAATTTCATTGGCTCCAAATGGATATTTAAGAATAAGTTGAATGAGCAAGGACGAGTTATCAGGAACAAATCAAGGTTAGTCTGTAAAGGCTATGCTCAGATAGAAGGACTGGATTTTGGTAAAACATTTGCGCCCATAGCAAGATTAGAAGCTATCAGAATGTTTCTTGCCTATGCTTGTCATAAAAGGTTTAAAGTCTACCAAATGGATGTCAAGTCAGCCTTTCCAAATGGAGATTTAAGTGAAGAAGTCTATATGGAACAACCAGAGGGTTTCAAACTGTCTGATAACCCTGACTTAGTATGCAAGCTGAAAAAATATTTATATGATTTAAAACAAGCCCCTCGAGCCTGGTATCACAGACTAGATACGTATCTCAAAGACAAAGGGTTCAAGAGAGGAACAACTGACAACAATCTGTATATTAAAACAGAGGATAATGATTTTCTCATCATATTGGTCTATGTAGATGACATCATCTTTGGATGTAATAAAGATTCATTGGTACAATGGTTTGCTTCTGCCATGGATTCTGAATTTGAAATGTCTATGATAGGAGAACTGCCATTTTTTCTTGGTCTGCAAATTACTTAGAGGTCCGAAGGGATGTTCATTTCTCAAGAAAAATATCTAAGAGAAATGTTGAAGAGGTTTCAAATGGAAGATTCTAAACCTGTGGGTACACCTATGGTTACTGGATGTAAATTAAGAAAGGATGATGATTCACCTGATGTTGATCAAAGCTCATATCGATCAATGATAGGAAGCTTGTTGTACATCACAACAGCTCGCCCAGACATAATGCATGTTGTAGGAATGGTAGGAAGATATCAGGTTGCACCTAAACAGAGTCATTTGCACGCTGTCAAAAGGATATTCAGGTATTTGAAAGAAACAATGACTTATGGTCTGTGGTATCCCAGAAATCAAAATCTTCAGCTAACTGCTCATTCAGATGCAGATTGGGCAAACTGTGTTGATGAGAGAAAAAGCACCAATGGAGGAGCATTCTTCCTGGGTGACTCCCTAGTAGCCTGGCTTAGTAAAAAGCAAGGTTCAATTTCTTTATCAACCATAGAGGCATATTACATTGCTATTGCTACCTGTTTCACTCAGGTATTATGGATGATTCAAACACTTTCAGACTTGGAGGTAAAATACACTGCATCGATCCCAATTCATTGTGATAACACTAGTGCCATTAGTGTGTCTAAAAATCCTGTATTCCACTCCAAGACCAAGCATATTCCCATAAAATATCATTTTCTGAGAGAGCAGGTCTCCAATCAAATTGTTCAGGTCCATTACATTCCAACCATAGAAAAAATTGCAGACATTTTTACTAAACCTCTACCCAAGACACCATTTGAATATCTCAGATAGAAGCTGGGTGTTATCCCGTCTCACATGTAAGAAAGTCCATCCTGTCAAGGGGAGTCTTGTATTGATTTCATATCTGATACCTCATAAAATTACTGCAACAACTCGGGGGGAGTGTGTTTTCTTTGACATTGATGTCAAAGGGGAGAAAAGGAGTTGTCCGGATCGGATGCTATAGTTGGAGGTCCAAACAAATCAGCGCAGCCATTCAGGGTTGCCATCAATGCCAAAGGGGGAGATTGTTGGAAGGTTTATAGTTGGGAGTAAGCTTGTCATTGATGGAAAGAACAATGATGGCAAAGATCAGCATGATCAACAGCGCAGTGATAATGGAAGAGTAAACTCCATTTTATAATTTTGGATACTGGGAGTTGAAGTGTCGAAACACTTCACCATCGAAGTGGCGAAATTGTGAAGTGGGGAAATCATGAGGTGGAGTAGAATCCTCGAAACACTTCACCACAAAAGTGGCGAAATGAAAAATGGAGAAATGATCCTAGCCGTTGGATCAAGGTGTGATCTGGGCAGTCAAATCTAGGAGGTGAATATGGCAGACCACGTCAGAAAGTACAGTCGTGGATCGTTGGATCAAGAGGACGCGTGGCGAAAGATCAGAGTTAGTCAAAGACTCCATTTCAGAGTTTTGCGAATCGCGACTTGGAGTGACAAGAATCTCCATATAAGGATCAGCAAGATGCAAGATCACGAAAATATCAGGACTGTTAGATCACCAAGAATAAGGACCGTTGATCTGAGCTCCATCTCATAGTATCGCCTATCATGACTTGGAGTGACGAGAATCTCCATCTAAGGATCAACGAGATGTGAGATCATGAAAAGATCAGGACCGTCAGATCACCAAGAACGAGGACCGTTTGAGCTCCATCTTAGAGTCTCACCTATCACGACTTGGAGTGATGAGAATCTCCATCTAAGGATCAGCGAGATGCGAGATCACGAAAATATCAGGACCGTCAGATCACCAAGAACGAGGACCGTTGATCTGAGCTCCATCTCAGAGTCTCGCCTATCGTGACTTGGAGTGATGAGAATCTCCATCAAAGGAACAGCGAGATGTGAGATCATGAAAAGATCAGGACCATCAGATCACCAAGAACATGGACCATTGATCTGAGCTCCATCTCGAAGCTTCACCTATCGCAACTTGGAGTGATGAGAACCTCCATCTTAGGAGCAGCGATATGTGAAATCGTGATTTAATTGCAGCCATCAGATCAAGGTGTGATCTGGACCATTTATTCGAATCCATTTTGGAGTTTCATGAATCATGACTTGGAGAGGCAAGAAACATAACCACAAGAACGCCGAAATCGCGATATGCGAAATCGTGATATGATATGAGCTGTTGAATCAAGATCAGATCTGAACCGTCAAATCATAGGACAAGTTGCAAGCGATTGGAATTTCGCTGACTTGGAGTCAACGGAGCATGGTGTGGAAAATTGTGAAATATGAAGCACTTTTTGGCACAGCCTATGGTCACCGTCGATGGTCATGAGAAGGGAAGGAGTCAATTCAGATAATCTCCATTTCTGGGTTTCGGGGATCGCGACTTGGAGAGTCGAGATGCCTCATATCCAGATTCACGAAATGCGAAATCATGAAAGTGCTTTATGCATAAGCGCATGGTCATAGCCATTGGGCACATCGATGGAAGATGGAGGAAGAACCTAGAGGTGCTAAGCTTCACCACAGGGATCCCGAAATGTCGGAATTACAAAATGGCGAAATAGGCATAAGATTCTTTATGCTTAATCCAACAGTTCAGGTGAAGTTGAACAAGATCGAAGGGCTACTTTTTCACTTCTCAGTGTAACAGCTAAAACAAATGATGATCTCTGCCAGAGCACTGAGTGTGATCGCCAAAGAAGATGAAGAGTATCAAGGCATCTTCCAGTGGATTAAAGATTATTGATATAGGCAATTGACAGATGGAAGGGGATTGAAGTCTGTAGCTGAAAATAGAAAGGATAAGCTCATCTAAGACAGAGAAGACAAAGAGTCTCGACTACCAGAGAGGCTGAGGAATCTCAGCATGATATCCAGTGATGCTGAATGCATGAGAAAACTGCGAGAGAAGCTGAAGTGTCACGATGATGATCAGACAGAGCACTCAAGTTGTGGAGGATATCAGCATAGTGTGATTTTGCAGAGGTATTGCGCACATTGCATGCACAAGTATCACAAAATATATAAGTACACGATACATAGAAGAGTTGCGGTTGTTGTTGGTGTTGGAGTTGTTGTGGATGTTGTTGTTGAAGGTGATTCATGCATGAAGAAGGATCAGAGTGTAGTAGCTGAAAAGAACAGAAGAAGAACTATGCAGCAAATGGACATGGCGCACAGAGCATAAAAAGTAGAAGATCAAAATGGGCAATGGATGCATGCTGGAAGACAGTGAGGAAGTCTAAGTAGCAAAATCTTGCAGAACAATGATGAGACTGGTAAGCTTTTATTGAACACTATATCACTATAATAGGTTTCAGTATTTCATATTTCATTATTCAGGGTGGTTGGGAGGTGCTAGGGAGGACTGGTGTCCTCAAAGGTTCAAGTGGGTGCTTGAATACAGGGAGTTGGTTCTTCCTTCTAGTTGGTGCTAGAGAAACCAGGGAGTTGGTGCTTCCTTCTAGTTGGTGCTAGAGAAACTAGGGAGTTGGTGCTTCCTTCTAGTGGGTGCTAGAGAAAAACAGAGAGTTGGTGCTCTCAGCAAGTTGCATCTTGCAAAACAGAGGTTGTAGCCTCACAATGAGTTGGTGCTCATATGTATGATAATGTAAAGAATGTAAATAATACTTATCATATAAAGAATAAGAGGTTTTTACCCTGTATGGGTTTCCTTGGGAAATATCTATCTCTATGTTTCTCATATATGTGACTGATGCCGAATGTGCCATTGTTTATTTCCCTACATTATTGTGATCATCATTGAGTGCCTTGTAAATATTTTAAGAGAATCATAATTGTTTAAGCACGGTAACAACTGATTCACCCCCCCTCTCAGTTGTCCAACATTGTTTCCTTCCAAAAAAAAAATTGCATGTGTTCTTATAGCTTCTTTGGTTGCAGTTTGGCTTCTCTCTTACTGTCTCGCAACTGCGCTTCAATATTTTATGCTCTTTCTACTAGTTCTTACCAAGATACCTGAATTAATTCGATCTTCTCCATAGGCTTGCTTGTTGTGTTGTATTTTGGCATCTGTGGCGTTGTCTTTCTAACTGTTGTCCAAGCGTTTGTGAGTTTTTCCTTTACTTTTTCTATCTCCTTTTCTGCCAGAACCTTTGAGTATTCTTCATGTGTTCATTGTTCTTTCTCAAGGATTCCTTCTTGTTTCCAAAATCCCACTTCTCATTCGATGTGTTGGATCCTCTGTTCCATTTTCTCAGCCATGGTCTCGATTATTCCTACCCGTTGCGATGTTGGTAACCGAGTGAGTTTTCCCGAAGAAGGAGCGACATCTAGGGGTACTCGGACTTGTAGTGGTATTCCACTAGGCATTGAATGCTTGGATGGTGTATTAAAATCTTCTTCTCTTGGGGATGGACCTTGCAGTTGATGTGAAATTCTATCCTTCAAAGCCACTAGAAGTAGAGGGAAAAATTTTATATTGGCCAGGAAAAGTTGTAGGAGTTTCGCGCATAGTTGTGAGTTCTAGAATACTGGCTCCAAATGTTCTTTGAAAGTTGTTTATCTCTTCCCCAATGTGGTTTGAGGTTCTTTTTGAACCGTCTGTGCTCCTGCCCTTGTTTGTAACGAAATTTATGGAGTTTCTCTTCTTTTGATGCTGTTAGAACCCTATATAATAGGGAAATCAGTGTTCTGATCGATATCTATTTATGGCAGAAAGCTCTCAATACATCTCTGTTGTTATCACATGCTAATGTTTACAATCTCGGCATAAAATTGGTTTTGGAATGAACTTTGGTTTCGCAGGTTATTTGGACAAAAGGTTAAAAGCATGGTGTAGTGGTAACTTTTATAGTCTGAACAAGTTTAAAATTTTTGTTATTTTGGCTAAATTTTAGTTTTTTTTTTAAGCCCAAGTTTTGGCTCTTGATCTTTATAACAAGGTTTTATTTAATTTAAATTTTTGCCAAAATTTTGGGCCCGAAGGCCAATCTTCAGTCCTCAAGCCACGCACCTCCAGTCATCAACAACAACACATCTTGTTTACCAAAGCAACAACACACAAACCAGTGCCCAAGCGCTAGGCGCCAAGCTCCAATGCATAGCCTCAGGCTCACTTCATCAAAATGTTATCTCCTAAACCCTATGTCGGGTGCCTGAAACAGATTCAAGGTGTCAAATGTGGGGAAAGCATGCATGCATAAAGGGAAATCGTGTGTCAAATTGCATGGTCCAAGAACATAAATTTTGAATAATGTGTTTACCCTTTGACTCGGAAAACTACCTTTCTTTTTCTCCATTGTTGTTACGCATGCTGGTCTTTCACATCTTTTAAAGATGGATTGCGATCGTTATACAAACAATTGAAGAAGGGTACTTGCCAGAGCCCTTCAAGGAAGGTCTTGCAAAGGCTGATATTTCAAGAAAAATCATGTTGAAGGTTTTGCACCAGAAGTTGCTTGAGTGATGAAATCTGGTGAAACATATCTAGAAGTGCCTATTACTATTCGTCCTACTATTGGAACTGTAGTGTATCCAATTTTTTCAAAGTGGATTAGGGATCATCATGATTTTCCTCTGAAGATTAATTAATGGTGAAATAGTGTGCGATAGAAATTTAAACATCCTACGTTTTCATCAGGAGTCATGAGTTCCTTTGGAAAGAAAGTCATACTGCATTTTCCACCAAGAAGAAGATGATGAAGCTATATTGCAAAATCTATGAAGAATTTCTAGTAGTTCCTGTTTTTAAAAAGTGAGCAAGGGCCCTTAGATCTGAAAGTATTAGGGGGTAGAAATCTCTGATATACAGTTTGTGGTGAATGGCACCGTGGTTCTTGTGGAGTACACATAATTCGAAGGCAATTTCACAACTATTATCACTCAGTGCTTGCAAAAACTTCCCACCAGCAACAATAAGTTGAAGGAGCACATGCAATATTGTGTTGACCACCCAGAAGAGATCGACAAACAACTACTATGAGGGAATTTATTCCCAACACAGGAAGCAGTATACAGGGTGCTAATTCACATTGTCTTGGACAAAGCTTTGTAAAGATGTTCCCCTTTATGGTAACGAGTTTATTGAAGCTTATAGATTGAAACTCAGAGATAACCCACATGTATACCAAATGGCAGATGTTGCAATTGGAGCAAGGGAGAAAGATGGATTTAATCAACTGTTATACAAACAATGAGGTTGTTGCTACTGAAACGGACAATCTATTGAACTGCAACCACCCAATAGCACAAAATATGATCTTAGACAGTCTGCAGCATTGGGTAAATGAGTACCATATTGATGGTTTTTATTTTGCAAATTATTCATCTCTGATGAGAGGGCCACATGGGGAAATTCTAAGTCGACCCCCATTGATAGAGGCCATTGCCTTCGATCTCATTCTTTCTAGGATTAAGATCATTGCAGATTCATACTTGCCAAGTATGGCATTGTGCAAGGCCATCCAATTTCCACATTGGAAGAAGTGGGCAGAACTAAATGTCAGGTTCTGTGACGATCTTAGAAGATTTCTAAGGGGTGAAAAAGGTCAATTAAGCGACTTTTCAACTAGGCTTTGTGGCAGTGGAGATCTTTTTACTGATGGCTAAGGTCCTAGTTTTTTGTTCAACTTTATCACCCACAACTTCGGATTATCTCTTATTGACCTAGTGAGCTTCAATGATGCCACTTCTTCAACAGAATTAAGTTGGAACTGTAGTGAAGAAGGTGGTACAAATAGTCGTTATGTTATGGAAACATGATTGAAACAGATTCAAAATTTCCTTTTCATTCTATTCATATCGCTGGGAGTGCCTATTCTAAACATGGGAGATGAATATGGGCAGACAAAGGGAGGATCAATGCTTTTAAATGACAGGAAACCCTTTAATTGGGATGCTTTGAAAATATGAATTGGCATGGACCTATTCTAGATCAACCTCAGTGGGAAGATCCAAACAGTTCTTTCCTTGCCATCAGTCTCAAGCCTGAAAAGAATGAGAATGAATCCAGATCGACTATTGGTGATTTGTACATTGCTTTTAACTCTCAGAAAGCTTCAGTGAGTGCCACCTTGCCTCAGCTTCCTGATGGAATGTTATGGCACCATTTAGTTGACACAAGTATTCCATTTCCAAAAAAATTCTCAATGGAAGGGATGGCTACAGATATGTTGGGAATAAGGTACTCACCAGATTATACAAATTAGAAGATCAGCCTACTTAATACAAGAAGCTACAGGTCTTGTGGTAGATTGACAACAAAAAAGGATCTATCACAGGTGGACATCCAAGTGGATAGGGAATTCCATTTAATCAATGACACATCTGGCGCATGGAGATAGAGCATATTTTATCCAAGTTTTCAAGGAAATCAACCACCCAAATGTCCACGACATGAAATAAACACCTGTTGACAGGATTTGAGGTTAATTTCCAAATTTGGTGGCGAAATATCGGTGGGCAGAGGATCAAACCTTTGATTTTATGCTTAGATCCATAATAACATAACATGACACTTGGAAGGAGGTGGTAGAGTATCTCTTTTTCCCAGATAGAGGACCAGCAGTCAAAGGGACAAGTGGCCATTAGTTCCATAATTCAAGGGATAGGCATCAACAACCTTCCAGCAAATTCGTGACAACCAAGCAACAGTTTCCAAATTTAACTTTCCTTTAATTTACTATTTTGTTTGTTTTAGGAGACAGTTTACATGTCTCGATCATTGTAACCGTCTTCTATTTTTAGAAAGTAGAGAGAGGACTCGGGTAGGGAAGACCAAGAGTTTCTTTACCTATATGAAGGCACATGATGAGGGGGTTTCGACCTGAGAGGAAGTAGTTTTCTTTGTTGGACTATGGGCTTTGCCATTCCAGAAAGATTTTTTTTCTGTAATCTCGAAATGATCAATCAGTAATAGGCAAGTTGTTGAAAGGATTCTTGTGTCGAGGTGTTGGTGGCATTTATTTTCTTTGTTCTGTATTTTTCCAGATATCATTTCATTTGTTTTCAAATTCTTATTGTCAAAGAAAAATTAATAGAGCATAATTTATTGGAGAAATACGCTACATATAGTTCTTGATAATCTTTATGTTTCTCTTCTAAAAGCTCAGTTTAGGAATTCTTAAATTCTCCTTTGCTTGTCTTTTTCCTCCCCTATTTATTCCTCAATTGACACCATTAAAACTTAATTCAATCCAACATTTCCACTACCTTTCCCTGTGTAGGAGATTTGTCTAGATCTGAGAGTGAGTAATATATTGAAGTGCAGACCCCATTTTCTCAATGGTCCTCCTTGTTGTCCCAACCCAACCATTTAAAAACCAAAAACCCTGATCCCTCACAACTAGCCTAATATCCTATTCCAAACCAAGCTAAATCATACAGAGAGAGCCCTCTCTGAGTCTTGGAGGGCTAGATCCAGGACTCCAAGTGGTTCGAGGTTGCCTCTATGACTGCCTCTGCATCCTTGGGCAAATTACAAATCATTAACAGATGGGAGTCTCAACATTGACTATTGAGAGAGGACTCTGGGTGCCTGGGATTTGTTGACTCTTGGGTGGAATTTCTTGTTTCTATTTCTCTGTCGAAGGCAGGGTGCCCAGAATAGGTACCGATGGAATGACTGATTGGCTCGAGAAGTTAGTATGTTATTTTATGTTCTCATGTGGGTTGGGGTTATCTAGCTACATGGGCTCGGGAAAATTGGGTTGGGATGAAATGGTTGTGTCTTGTGGCGGAAATAGAGGTTTCTTAATGATGATGGTTGTGGAGGTGGTGGTGTCTGGATTGGGGGCATCTGTGATGTTAATCACAGTTTGGGAAGCTCGAGTAGATTCTCTAGTAAGAGGTATAACTGAGGATATAGGTTGTGGATTCAATATCTTCACAGGAGAAATACATGTTCGTGGTTTCTTGATTGAGGGATCCCCTATGAGAGAAATGTCTAGGATGTCATTGACATGTTTTTCTGATAGCATGGCTTGGTATGGGAGTTGTGGAAACATAGGCAATGTCCTCTTCTTTCCCTCCAAAGGTTCCACATCCTCTTCTTCTTCTAAGTCTGTCGACATATATACCTTTTGCTTATTTTATGCTAGGTCAGAGCTCATCCCAACTCCTTCTTCATGCCCCCTTTTCATAAGGAGCTCTACTGGAAAGAGATAATGCATGCTAGACTTGTGTGGGTTGCACTTAATGCCTGGCCATGAAATGAATTCTTTATCAAATGATTATTTATCCAGGTAGAAGGGTAATGACCTCGTGTGGAAGTCTTCAGACTTTGTATGCCTTGACCAGACAAGGGTATTGTGGAAATTCGGGCCCAAAGGCTATGTTTCGGGTATTGAGGTTCAACAAATATTGTGGTATGCGCCACTGTTGAGTTGCGTCAATTAACTGAGTGCACCATTTTTCAAAGGTGATGTTGAACTGCATGTTCTCCTGATCTGGCCTTGCATGCCACAACTCAAACATTTTTGTGAAGTGACCTTTGTCCGCCGGTGCCAAATTTATTCCCATGGGTGGCTTCCATTTCCACATTGCAAATGATACTAGTAGGTATCCATATGTGGAATTTTCTCCTTTCTCCTAAGAATCCTCAAACATGACCAGGATTTTCTCTAGTAGGTAGTTGCACTAGTTCAATACAACTCCATTTGCGCAGAAGTCGACTACTGAAAGAGCGTCTAAGCTGCATTCTCCCTTGTAGTAGGAATGCATGAACTTTCTCGCAATTACATAGTAGTTTTTCCAGACTGTTTCTGGAATGATTGGGTCAATCTTCTTTGTTCACCGACCTCTCTGTGTGTGGAACTTATCCTACATGCTAACTTCTCCTTTCTTCTTCCCGTGATTGCTCGGGCCTTGAAATCCTTTGGAAACATACTCACCCTTGAGAGATAATTCGGTGAGCTTGTGCATGTCATCCGCATGAATCAGATATATTTGGTTGAGCCATAAGATTTTGTCATGCACTCGACTAATCAGAAACTTTATGCACCATGCAACCTCGCCAGTTGTCCCGAAGATACGTAGATCCTTGAGGTGCATAATTGTGGAGTTGAACATGTTAATGAACTTTGGATTTGAGACAAAATGTATGCATCCCATTGTATCTAGGACCAAGTCCCAGAACACTGTAATGTTAATCTATGGAAACAATACTTGGTCCATCAGATCAAGGTCCAAAAGTTTCACTTGCTTCGTCTTCCCCTTGACATCCTCGGAGATCTCGATCCTAGGATCATATGGCTCATCTAGGATTGCTTCTTTAGGAGATGAACTCTAGCCTCTTTTTTCTCTCGGAATGCTAGCTATGAAGTGTGTATAATATGGGTGAGTTGGGGTCGGCTTTGTGACAGGGGAACAAAAATCTCTCAGGGTATGTGCGTTTCCAGATAATTGAAAATTGGAGGGTAGATAACAACAAACAATGATTCTCTCTCTTTGCGTTCATAGGGTCTTATAGTTGGATAAATGGAAATATCTATAGGCACACATAAAGACACTCATCATTAGGCCATAAACACAATCTTAGGCTTAGGTGTCCAACGGGATGGATAATAGGGTAAGAAATATCCAGTGATCTTAGCTTTTAATGAATAGACTGAAAGGGACATGGTCAATATGAGGGGATTAAATTTTTAATGGTTGAGAAGAAAAACGGGGATATCAATGGAATCTGCGAGTATTGCACCTTTATGGCTTAACATAAAGTTATGGCAGGTTACAGTGGCTATCATAAAGGGTATGACTAGACATGATGCCTGTGGCACATGGGTTGTGATCTAGTTTGGATTTTCCCTCCCTCCGACCACAATGGGGTCCTCATCATATTTAGTGACTTCATTTAATGTAATGGTGTCTCTTCTGATCCTGTGCGACTGAGTAAGAAGTTCTGCACAAAAGAAATGATTAGACTAAAACAAATAGATATATGTCACAACGCATTCAATGCACACTCCGACATTATTATCTGAATTAAAGAAATTGCAGGGAACTAAAATATAACTATTTTACATGCTCCTTTGGACTAGAGAAACCATTATTTGGCTCAAGCATGAAAAATGTATGGTTTCAGGCAGGAGACATTCACCCATCCTAGCTGAAGGATACCATCCAATTGCACTAGCTTGACTACGCTAGAGTGTCAGACTTCCACAACTATGAATGGGCCCAACCAATTCATGCGCAACTTTCCTGGATGTTTATGATAATGGTCATCGTAGAGTAGTACCTTATCTGATCCAAAAAGGATCCAGAGAAGACTAAGGACAATGCATAATTCGCAAAAGAAACTCAGGGAGCTTAGAATGGCCTTATCAGACAGAGAAAGGGAAAAAATTCAAAGTCCTCAAAACTTAGTGAAATTGGCATCATTGTGAATATCACGTCGCAATCTTTCCAACGGTGTAAACAAATCGTCAAACAGAGTTACGGATCAAAATATATTTGCGGTCAAAGTTTTGGTCAACCTAGCCCAATCAGCAAGAATGAGTCAACATCCATACTACTACCATAAACATTAGTACGGATGAAATCAACGTCCATACAGTGCACATGGCACACGTAGAGGAAAAAACGTGTCATGCTGATGTCAACATAATGATGTGGCAACACCAGAGGATGCCACGTGTCACTCATTTTCAACATTTTTGGTTCAATATGTGGACCAATAAGGAAGTGCCACATGGCAGTTCATACATCCACGTGGTAGACCATATGGACTATGGCAGGTAGACGTAGGAGACTGATGTGGCAGGTGATGTGGTAGGTGACTATGAAAGTGGTTGGTGTGGGCCAATGGTTGGCTACCACATGGCAGTGGGAAAATTCCCAATGAGGGTCCAAAACTGAATTTTAAAAAATAAAAAAGGGGCGTGCCAATTCTGGCGGCCAATTCATCACTATGAAAAATCTAAACAACACTCCAAACTTGGCAACAATTCGAATATATATATATATATATATATATATATTGTTATAAGAATAATCCCAAAAAGGGAGGCCTGTGGGATCGACCTCGAGACCTCCCCCTATCCAACGTCTTACAATAGCATCTGCCAACCATTGGTCCAACAGACTCCATTGGTTAGTTTGCCCAACATTTCACTTAAATGTTGTGTCTGCCCATGGACGGGAGGAGAGCACTCGACGGTACGACCAGGCACGATTTTTGAGATGCAATACAGAGAATTAATTGCATAGTACATGAACAAAAACCGAGACGAGATTTCTGAAGGGCCTAGGAGTGCTAGAGTCATATTGAGGCATGGAGACAATCATTTTTGGGTAATTCGATGCCACGAATTCAATGGTGTTGTTTTTTTATGATCTCAGCAAAGATTTTGCAGCTTAATTCTAGAATGAGGTATACTTATGTATTTTGCCAAATTCTTTTGTTGAGTTAATAAAAAGGCCTACCCATTTGAGAGTAGGACCCAGAGACATTTTCAACCAAGGACGAACTTCGTTATCAATTTTTTGTGTTCATATTTGATGATTTTGTCTCTTCATTATTGAGATTTTCCTTCTTTATGGTGCACTTTAATTCATGGTCATTTAATACAACTATTTATAAGTCACTTTGATGAAAAGATCCTGGATCATGTTGGTATTAGAGAAGTCATGTTTGACTTGAATTGTTGAGTGTGAATGCTTACTAGGGCCAAGCATAAGTAGGGTGAAGGAATTCTTAAGACTTTCAATCCCAAAGTTGGTTGTGCATCTTGAAGGAAGAAAATGGAAGAAGAGGACAATCATGATGAACATGAGAAAAACTTCCATATGGTCTTTTATCGCATGTCAGAAATGGTCAAGAAAATGTATGGAGACTACGAGAAGAGGATGAAGAATGAAAGGAAGAAAAAGGAAGCACACGCCAATGATAATGCTTCAGTAAATCAAGGGGCTGGAGGAGACCCTCCTGAGCCTCCATATTCACCATCAAGTTCTATCTCTTCTTCCTCTGAGCATTCTCATCATTCTCATCATTCTAGCCATAAATCATCTTTTAAGAAACCATTATTAAAGATTGATGTAAAATTTTCTTTACCTGTGTTTAATGGAGTTGCTAATCCTGAAAAGCTAGATAATTGGATCCGACAGGTTGAAGTATATTTTCGTGTTCAATAGATTGATGAAGAGGAAGTTAAAGTGCAATTGGCTTCTCTTCAGTTGTGTTGGCCCTTGGAAGGTTTGGTGAATGAAAGTTGGTTGAAATTGTATTATGACAACCAGTTGCCTTGTAGATCTTAGTAAAAGCATAAGGAAAAGGGTCTAGGTACCAGGTGCAGTTGAAACTGGGTACCAGACACAGAAAAGACAATCTACACATAGAAGGGAGGGACATAGCAGAAAGCACAGGCTGCCCTACGCAGTCTAAAGTTGAAATGAAACAGAAAGTTCAGACTTGAAGTGCCTCAGGATGAGTCACAAGTGAGTGTTGGGGGCCTGTTGGCCCTTGGTTATGGAAGAAAGTGAAGACTAAGGGAGAAAACGAAAAATGTGAACTACGTGGAAGACACAGTGACTGATACTGGGTCGAAGTGAGAAAAAGAGCAGAAAAGATGGAGCAAAGTAAGAGAAAGAAAGTTGTTGGACTAAGAGATAGAGGATGACAGATCAGAAAGGAAGAGGGATCGTGGAAAACTCAACAAGAAAAAGAAGATGTCAATAGATTATTTGGAGCACCACATGTGAAGGAAGTAAAGACAGGTTGGCGAAGCCCTAAAAACGCGGGTCAAGTTGATCTAGGGGTTTAGCATTTAGGGTTTTGTAAACCTAGGTTTCAGCCTAAGGTTGTCGGTGAGCTATTGTAATGTATAAATAAAGGTCAAGAGGACCTAGAATGGGTGAGAGTAAGAGAGATAGAAGATATTATGCAATGAGAAGAGATTGTCATTAAGAGAGAACTATTGTATTGTGAGAGTAGTTTGTATTGTAAGAGCTTCAACTAGGTGTGAATATCAACCCTGCAGTTGGGTGCACAGGGAGGGGAGAGAAAGAGAGAGAAGATGAGAAGATATGCTAGCTAAGAGAGCAAATAAGAACTGTATGCTTCCATCTTAATATATCATAAATCATAGTTCTATGGACATATCCCTAGGGAGAGGGTGAACCACATATATCTTATGTTATGTGTGATTGATGTTGTGTTATCTTTCATTTGATATGATTCTATTGTGATATTGTGTTAGATATGAAATATAACTTGCGCAGCAGGTTTAAGGAAGATAAATAATAACTAGGTGATTGTGTGTTGTTGTTGTGAATCCACTCTGCATTTCCTCTAGTTGTAGACACCTGTGTCCTGCAACCCCTTATAGCTACTTCGGGTGAGAATGCATTTTCTTTGAAGGTGTTGCTAAAAGGGCCAGTAGTTAGGGCTTGTTGGTGCATTGTTAGAGCTGAACCCTGGGTCTACCCCTGTGCCAATAGGTTGGAAGGCACTGCTCTCATATGGTGGGAGAGAAAACTTCAGGAGATAAGTAAGAGTGGTAATCTTCTTTCCTCATGGTCAGAATTTAAATCAACGATAAACAAGCAATTTTATTCATTGGGTTATTTACATAAAGAAATGATGGAATGGAAAACTTCAATACAAAGTAAATATCAAACTGTACAAAGTTTCATAGAAGAATTTAGGAAGAAATCTCTTGCATTAAACGTTCCTTTGGATTCTTATGAAACTTTAATGAAGTATATTGGGGCACTTTAGAGTTATATTTGTCATACTTTTCTATTGTTTAACCCCACCATTCTTGATGAAGTTTGCGTGAAATCCACTCACCTTGAGAACATGGGAAAGCATGTTCAAGAAGATACCACAAAGAAACCTTCCAATCTCCCACATAAGCAGTATAAGAAGTTTAAAAGGAAGGACAAAAAGACCACCAATGTAAAGAGAGAAGAAGGAAAACCATCTTGCACTCATTGCAATAAAAGTGGTCGCGATGATGAACATTGTTGGAAACTACATCCAGAGAAGAGGCCGAAGCAGTTCGGTGGAAAGGGGAAGACAAAGACCATTTCTACAGTGCAACAAGATCTTTGTTCCGATTCAGGATATGAAGGAAAGATCATAGTGGTTGGAGTACAAGGTAAATATTCCCTTCATTATAGTTCAAATTCCAATGATGAATCTCATGATGATGAAAGAAAGAGGAATGCATTATTTTATATAAGAGTTGTATCTAAACACACTACGATAGATACATTATTTGATCTGGGTTCCCAAGTAAACTTGATATCTGAAGCACTTGTCAAAAATATGGGTCTTGAAACTAAACCACATCCAAAGCCTTATCCTCTTGGTTGGGTATGTGATAAAGAAAACTTAATGTCACCAAGCAATGTAGGGTTAGATTTTCTATTGCTTCAAATTTGAATGATGAAGTGGATTTGGATGTTGTATCACTTGATATATGTGGCATAGTGTTGGGGAGTCCTTATCTTTATGAGAGAAAAGAAGTCGTCTTTCATCATGAGAATAAATATCACCTTACTAAGGGGGGAGTGGAATATATTGTTAGATCCCACAACATGAGGGTAAGAACAACACTTGTTAGTGAAGGACAAATGAAAAGACTCATAAACACTAATAAGATATATGTACTCATGGTAGTAAGGGAGAAAGATTTTGGAACATCCGATGCTTTCCAAGGATGTGATCCTCCTCATAAGAAAGAATTAATTGATATTGTTTCTAAGTATGACGATATTTTCTAGAAACCAGATGGATTACTTCCTAATAGGGAAATCCAACATGAAATACATAGTTAGAAGGATTCTCCTCTTCCTAATGTGGGCATGTACATGATGTTAGTTGTAGAGATGACAGAGATCAAGAAGTAGGTACAAGGATTATTGGATCAAGTGATTATTAGGCCTAGCTCATCTCCTTGTGGTTCTTTGATCGTGATGGTGACAAAGAAGGATGGCACATGGAGAATGTGTGTCAATTACCAGGCCTTAAATAAAATCATGGTGGAAAATCGATACCCTCTTCCTCATATAGATGATTTACTTGGTCAGTTAAAGAATTATTTTTATTTCACTAAGTTGGATTTTGGCAGTGGATACCATCAGATCGGGGTTGCATAACAAGATGCATGGAAGACTTCCTTTAAAACCAAACAGGGATGGTTTGAGTGGATAGTTATGCCATTTGGAAATTGTAATGCTCTGACAACCTTATTGCATGTGATGAATGATGTATTCATGCCTTTTCTAGATGATTTTGTGATTGTATATTTAGACGAAATTATTATATTTAGAGGGAGTTGGGATGAACATGTAAAGCATGTAAAGAAAGTATTGGATACTTTGCAAAGGGAAAAGTTGTATGTAAAATTTTCCAAATGTGAATTTGGTAAGATTACACTTGTGTACTTAGGTCATATTGTAGGAGAAGGACAATTGAAAATTGATCCTTCCAAGATTGATGTAATTGTAAATTGGCTTGAGTCCAAAAATGTAACCGAAATATAGAGCTTATTAGGTGTAGTCCAGTATTGGACGAGATTCATTTCAAACTTCTCTTTTATAGAATCTCCTTTGCATGCCTTAACCAGTGTGAAGAACACTTTGCAGTGGGGAGGAAAGCAACAAAACCCTTTCGACACTTTGAAAGAAAAGATCAGTATTGCACCAATATAAGCACTTATGAATCTTCAATAGCCCTTCGAGATTGAGACAGGTGCTAGCATATACGCCATGGGTGCAATATTGATGCAATATTGTAAGCCTATCTATTACCACTCTAAAACTTTTAACCAAGCTGTTGATAACTATCCTACATATGCTAAAGAGTTGTATGCATTATTTCAAAGCTTAAATAAATGGAATCACTACTTGTTATGGAAGGAAACAATCATACATACAGATCATCAACCCTTATAGTATCTCCAATCACATACCAAACTGCAACAATCTCGACATTATAGATGGATAGGTTTCCTACAACAATTTCATTTGGTAATCAACTACAAAAAGGGTACGAGTAACAAGGTAGCTAATATGATTTCTAGACCTCCTATTGTTGCTTCTATTATTTTGAAGAATGTTTCTTTATCTCATGATAGCTATGTGGAACAATATGCCATTGATGAATATTTTAAAGAAGTATATGAGAAGCTAACCCATGGTGCATAGGTAGAGAACTATTGTCTGCAAGGAAAACTAATCTACCATCTTGGAAAGCTATGTATTCCTGCAAGTGAACGATTCCATGTAATACGAGAAGCTCACACTTCTCTTGTGTCTAGGCATTTTGGGGTAGGAAAAACTATGGCTCATCTGCAGATATTTTGTTACTAGCCTTAGATGAAAGAAATTGTAACTAAATATGTAAAGGGGTGTATGATGTGTTCTACTTGTAACCTCACTAATAGAAAATTGGGGCTATACTCACCACTATATGTTCCATCCCATCCATGGGAAATGATCTCCATGGATTTTATAGGGGGTTTACCAATGTCGAAAAGGGGTAATGACTATTTGTATGTTGTAGTGTATAGGTTCAACAATATGTGTATCTTAATGCCATGTAAAAAGTAGATCATTGTTGAGAAGACTACTAATATCTTCTTTTAGTATGTTTGGGTACACTTTGGGTTACCCACATCCATTATCTCATATCAAGATACTCGATTCCTTGGGGATTTTTGGACAAGTTTGTGGGGAATGATGGACACCAAGTTGAAGAGGAGCATTGCTTTCCATCCACATAATGATGGAAAAACATAGGTTGTTAACTGAACAGTGGTACTTTTTCTTCGAGGCTACTGCAACAAGAATCCCAAGTTATGGGATGAATAGATACCCTATGTACATCATGATTATAATCGATCCTTACATTCCTCCACTCAATATTCACCTTTTCAGACATGTTTTGGGTATTTACCTAAGGTTCCTTTGGACTAGATATATGGGATAGATATCGGTTCAACTGAAGAAATAAATGAAGATAGAACCTGCAATTTCATCCAGTGGATCCAGCAGGTACATAAAGAAGTTAGGGAACAGTTGGAGAAAATTCAAGCACAGTATAAAGCTCAACGTGACAAACACAGGGTTCATCATCAGTTCTAGGTTGGAGACCAGGTATGGCTTCACATCAACAAGGAAATATTGAAGGGTGAAGGAAAGAAACTCAAGCCCATCCATTATGGAGCCTTCACTATTTTGGAGAAAAGTGGTACCAATGCTTTTCATCTAGATCTTCCACCCTATATGCATATATACTTAGTTGTAAATGTAGAGAAATTAAAACTTTTTGAGCCTCCCGTGATCATGGATTAGCATGAGGAAATTTCAATACCTTCAGTTGATGAGTTTTCTCCTGAGTACTTGGATGAGTTAGAGGAAGATACCATCCTGGAAAGAAGGATGAGGACTTCACACAAGGGTGATGTTGATTATCTTTGTGTAGGCTTAAAGGGAACACATTAAAGAAAGGCAAAGTGGGTTTAGAAGGACAAGGTGAGGGAACTCTTGCCTCACTTATATGTTCATTGATGAAATCTTTTGGTGGTCCAAAAATCTCTCAGTGGGAAGGCGTGATCCAAAAAGGATCTAGAGAAGACTAAGGATAGCTTAGAATTTGCAGAAGTGACTTAGGGATCTCAAAATGGCCTCAACAGACAGAGAAAGGGAAAAAAATCAAAGTCCTCAAAACTTAGTGAAATTGACATCATCGCAAAGAATGCATCACAAGATTTCCAATGGCATAAATGACTCGTCAAATGGAGTTACAGATCAAAATATATTCGCGGTCAAAGTTTTGGTCAACCTAGCCTAATCAGCAAGGATGAGTTAGCATCCGTACTGCTGACGTTAGCATCAACATGGATGACGTCAATGTCCATACAGTGTATGTGGCACACACAGAGGGAGGCATGTTTGATGTTGAATTCAGCATGACATCATCATGGTGACATGGCAACACTAGAGGCTGCCACATGTCACTCATTTTTTACATTTTTGGGTCAATACGTGGACCAATGAGGAAGTTCCACATGGAAGTCCATATAGACATGTGGCAAACCATACAAGACGTGGCAGGTGACGTGGTAGGATGACATAGAAGACTAGCATGGCAGGTGATGTGGCAAGTGACGTGGTAGGATAACGTAGCAGACTGATGTCGCAGGTGACTATGAAAGTGGTTGGTGTGGGCCAATGGTTGGCTGCCACATGACCCAGTCATGGGCGACCACGTGGTAGTGGGAAATTCCCAATGAGGGTATGAAACCGAATTTTCAAAAATAAGAAAGGGTACTGCCAACTCTGGCGGCCAAACTGCCACTCCGACAAATATAAACAACGCTCCAAACCTGGCAACAGTTCCAATCCATATATATATATATTATTACAATAATCCTAAAAGCGGAGGCCCACGGGCTTGACCCCGAGACCTCCCCCTATCCAATGCCTTACAATAGCATCCACCAAGCATTGGGCCAACGGACTCTGTTGGTTAGTCCACCCAACTTTTCACTTTAATGTTGAGTCTACCTACGGACGAGAGGAGGGCACTTGAAGGTATGAAAGAGAACTATTTTTGAGACGTAGCACAAAGAATTAATTGCCGGGTGTAGGCACGAAAACCAAGACAAGATTTCTCAAGGGTTCGGGAGTGCCAAATTTGGATTGAGGCATGGAGACAATCATTTTTGGGTAATTCAACACCACGAATTTAATGGTGTTGTCTGTTTTCTGAACTGAGCAAATCTTTTGCATCTTAATTCCAAAATGAGGTATACTTATGTATTTTGAAAAATTCTTTTGTTGAGTTAATAAAAAGGCCTACCCATTTGAGAGTAGGACCTAGAGACGTAGTCCATCAGGGATGAACTCCGTTATCAATTTTTTGTGTTCATATTTGATGCTTATGTCTCTTAATTATTTTTTTTTTCCTTCTTTATGGTGCACTTTAATTTATGCTCATTTAATACAATTCTTTATAAGTCACTTCAATGAAAAGATATTGGATCATTATCGCCTTGCGTAAATATTTTGGACATAATATGCCTGTCATGCCAAGCTTTATGTCTAGATTTCTCAACTGTTTGATGAAAATCCGCTAGAAATAGTGTTTCCTCAAGTTCTTGCAACTCTGCAATCCTCTGCACAATTGATTCATCATCGGTCATTTGTGTATCATGTGCTATATAGAGACTAGGGGTAATAAATTATGTGGGTACACCAACTTCTTTCCCATAAACCAACTGAAATGGAGTATACATGTGTATCTTATTGGTGGTAGTCCTGTAAGCCCACAAGACTGTTGGAACTCTGTCATCCCATTCTGCCATGTTTGTGCAACATACTTTTGTTAGTCCTCTTTCCATAATTTTATTGAATGCATCCACTGTAACATTAGATTGTGGATGGTAGAGACTTATTTTATGGTGTTTTATAAGAAATTATGTTGTCAACATTGCGATTGTACTACTAATAAAGTGATTACCTTGATCAGTGGTCAACCTTATAGAACATCCAAACCGAGTGATAACATTCTCAAAGATAAATCTAGTAGTTGTATCTGTAGAGTAGTCTTGAATTGCCTCTACTTCAGCCCATCTTGTAAGGTAATTAGTTGCGGTCATGATGTATCTATCCTTTGAGTGATTAGACGATGGGTTGATTGGTCCAATAAAATCAACAACCCACTTCTCAAATGCCTGAAGTTCTCTAACTGGATAAAGGGGTAATTCATCACGGCGTGACATATTTCCTACTCTTTGGAATATGTCACAAGATCTAGCATATTCTTTAGCATATTTAAATAACTTATCCCACCATAATCCATCTTGAAGTACCTTATGTGCAGTACCTTTACCTCCAACATGTCCTCCCGCAACTCCATTGTGGAATTCCCACGAGATATCTTGCATTTCATGGTTCAAGAAACATCTCCCAAGGATGTTGTCTAGTCTTAATTTGTAAAGTTTTTCGATGATTAGTTGATGGTATGCTACGCGAAACACCATATGTCACTTTTGGGTTGCAGAGTAAGTTTCTGGGCAGGTCCTTGTACTGAGGAAGGCAACAATGTCTTCAAGATACTCTAAGATGGCCTCAATCCAGAACAGGTCCGCGTTTGGGAGATTTTCATCAACTTCTCCACCACTTTCCTCTGACTCCAATCTGGAAAGGTGATCTGGACCTACATTGCACCTTCCTGGTTTGAAAATTACTTCAAACAAAAACTCTTGAAAAAGCAGTATCCACCTGTAGATTCTTCCTTCAAGTACTGGTTTATTAACTAGGTACTTCAATGCAGAATGGTAAGTAAAAAAATTGAAATGAAAACCTAACAAGTAGTGTCTAAACTTTTGTAATGCATAAATCATATCTATACCTTCCCTTTCAGTGGTTGTGTAGTTGGTTTCATCTTTTGAAAGTTTTCTACTGGCAAAGTAGAAAGGTTGGTCCATATTTCCTTCCTCTGGTTGTGCTAGAATGGCTCCCAGGGAGATGCTTGATGCATCCACATGTACATGGAACTCAATTTCCCAATTGGGAAATATCAAGATAGGTGCAGTAATTATTTTTATTTGAGAATATCAAATGCTTTGTCACATTATGGTGTCCACCGAAATAGTTCGGACTTCTTCAACAATTTTTCTAGAGGTGTAGTGATAGTTGTGTATATTTTTATGAACTTGCGGTAATATCCTATATGTCCTAGGGTAGAGCGTAACAATTTCTCACTTGTAGGTAGCAGCATGTTCAGAATGACTACAACTTTAGCTAGGTCTACCAAGACTCCTTATATGCATACAATATGGCCTAACAGATTGCCATGAGGTACACAGAAAATACACTTCCTTAGATTAAGAGATATCTACACTTCACAACATTTATCAAACATTAACCGGAGTAGCCTGATATGATATTTTAATAGGATGTACATCGTCCAATCATCCATGTAGACTTATACAAACTTGTGGATGAAATATCTAGATGATGTTATCACAATCCAAGAAAACATTGTAGGGGAATTCTTCAAACCAAATGGCATTACATTGTATGTGAATGATCCCCATTCAGTTATGAATGTAGTCTTCTTATTTTCTTCCTCTATTACTCTAACTTGACGATATCCCAAGAATCCTTCTGTAAATGAATAATATTATTTTCCCATCACTTGATCTAACACTTCATCGTTGAAAGGTGTTGGAAACGGATAATGCACACATATAGAATTCATACTTCTATAGTCCACACAAACATGAATGTCTTATGTACATTTCTTACTTTGGATAACTATGGGGCTAATCCATTCTACTTCTTCAATTGGGAAAATAAGACCTTCTTCAAGCATTTTGTTCACTTCTTTCTTGACCTTCTCTTTTATTCTTGGATTAATTCGGTATGGTCTGTGCTTCACAAGTCTTGAGCCAGGTTTCAAATCGATTTTCATTTCTCCCATGGCTCCTTTTATACCTTTTAGTTCTGAGAATGTTTTTGGAAACAAGTCCTCATACTCCTGCAACAGGTTATGTACTTCGTTCATAGTTTTCTCATCCCAGTAGTCTCCTATAGAAGCTATCTTAGGATTCTCTGCACTGCCTATATTAAATTTCCACAAATTCAGTGGATGGTTATAGGAGCTACATGTGTGATTAGGTATAGTATCCTAAATCTCTCTACTTCCTTCCATTTCTTTAATTTTTAAGTTTCTAAGCTCTCTTAAGTCCTCGGGTTTTTCTCGGGTTTTCTCAACTTTACAGCAAGATACAATTATCTTATCACTTTCAAGGCTTAGAATAGACCGAAGCAAATGAATATGGTAAAGGCATACTACTGAACTTGATCTCTTTTTGCAAATGTCAGTAAAAACATTTCCCTGATTCTTTAAAGGACTGTGTTAAGATCAGGGAACGTACTTGTAAAGGAGAAATCCTTGAAAAAATGTTCTTGTAAGGTCTGCCAATAGTTCGTTTATCTTTTGGCCTCCTCATGTATATACTAGGATTTTGGAATAGACCTTAATGAGTGGAGAAATAACTGAACCCATAGCTGAGAGGGTACTTCCACAACTCTCCACTACTCTAAGAAATGTTCAATATTCACTCTAGTGTTATATCGTCTGTCAAACAGTTGTGAATATTGAAGATCTATATTTTTCTCTCTTTTCAGTTGATCCCTACTTTGGAATTGACATCAAATGGATTTTTTTGCATATTCCCACTCCATAATCAAGGCTTTATGGGTGGCCCACCATATAGTGGGTTTGTCTTGTAAGGCAAAGTCAAGAACATAGATCCTTTGACCCATCACTATTTTCTCTTCCACGCTGGCAAGAAAACTGTGTACCTATGAGGTACCATCATATGTCGAGGGTTATCTGACCTTGGTTCCAATCCATCTCGTTTCTCTGACATTTTCACATCACCTTTAGAATCACTCATATGAACCTTCCTGCCAATTATCAAACATTGCTTTCGAATCCTCATCAGCAAACTGTATGCTTCTCCAACTTACCGATCCATCTATAGTAGGATTTATGTAATCTGGTCTCATTCCTGTTGTTATGGTGTATAATTGGTCAAGATAATATGATTCCATATTATGGTCCAATGGTTATGTGTATCTAGTGTTGGAGATATTACACACTCACCTGTAATTATTTTCCTAATTTTTACCATCCAATGTTGAGAACTATTCCTTAGATGAGAATATTCCCCTACAAAATAGGGCATTCATCTTCAGTTTTGAGACAATTACGCTCAATTAGACTAGTGGAAATCACTCATGCATGGAAACCTTGGTTTTATCACCAACAATTGCATGTGTCTCTCTCACTTCCACACATGTGTCTCAACTAACTGATGATTGCATGGATCAATTAACTAAGAATACGTGGAAGTTCACTCTAGTGTCTATTAGTGAGTGTCTAGATCTCTCTAGAACACTACTATGGTGCATTAGTTACTCATGTAACCTATATCTATTGTAAATTATTCACTCTTTGAGTGTGGAATATGGTTAATGAGAATTCTTCCATTCTCTCTCTTTCTTCTTCTTTTTCAATTTCTCTCTGCAAATGTGTGTGGTATTTTCTCGCTAGATCTATTATGTGAAGGTTAAACAAATTTACATGGTATCAAAGCTTGTCTATTTCTCCAAAAATTCTCCACCAAGTATATGATGTCTCACAATATTCAAATCCAAAATGAATTATGTACCAGATTGGAGGTTTTATTTGGAAATAAATAAGATTGTAAATATTGCATGTAGGATATTGGAAATATAGATCCAAAAGAGAAACCATTAGAAGATCAATCTTATTATTCTGAAGAGTCTTCTACGCAATTATCTGCACAAATTTGTATTCCATTAATTGCAGATGATGTGTACTCCATTTTAATTTTTTTTTATGAATTTCATGTGGAATATATATTTCATGCATGATTCGAATTTTATAAGAAAAATGAAATGAATACAGATTATTAACATGTGCTTAACACAAAATAACATAGATACAGTAAAACTGGTTTTCTATTCAATAATGAAATAAGCTAAAACTGTAAAATGCAGTGGAAACAAGCTTGTTGGAATGGTGGCGGCTTATCTCTGAGAAGAGATGTGACGACGGTGTGCATTCGCAAGAAGATCATTACAATGAGGATATGAAGGCCTTTTTACAATAAACAGGAATGTCAAAAACCCTAGACATCCAAAACCTAACCCTAGGAGATGAAGCGCCAAAAGTCATGTGGGCCCCGTTTGGGTAAGTTAGTACATCAACTTCCCGGGGTCGTAACTTTTGCATATGATATCCGTTTTAGGCGTGTGATAGCCCGTTGGAAAGGTATAGTTGAGGAGATTAATTTTTGGGGCTCAATCATGCCTTTGTATATCATTGAGGATATATATACCAAAAAACCTTCATTTAGGCCCTCAAAATGGCCCCGGAAGTAAAAACTGCTAAAACTAGTAAATTGCCAAAACTGTCAGAAAATTGTTTTGAGCTAGTTGGAAAAGGTGGGTGGCCACCGATATCCATATGGATCAATGCACCTTAGGAGTCACATGGAGACACTTTTCCATGCGACATGCATGCATATCAGGAGAAACATGCATGCACCATGCATGCATCTCAGGAGCAACATGCATGCATCTCAAGAGACAAAAAGGGGGCCACGCACATCAGATTCAATTCTGATATTTTTTTGAGAATAATTTTCATAAAAAAATTGTATATTTGAATTCCTCTCGGAAAAATATCCAATTTCAACAAACAAATCATCCAAAACAGAGTTCAGGAAGTAAAGTTATGATCGTTTTAAAATCAACAAAATTTCAACATTTTTCCAAAAACGACCGCACGTTTTTCAAAGTTTCATTTAAACTTTATTTGGATCTTCTTCATTACAAGAAGATAAAGTGGATATGTGTGGACATATCAATGGTGCATATACTTCATAATATCCATGCAAACATCTATACCTTCAACAAAATCTTCAACGAGCACAAAATTTCACAATTGCGATGTCTTCTTGGAGTGAAGGACATGGTTGCTTAACAACTGTTTTTTGTTCCTTCTCATTTTTTTTTATGCATTGTAATTTTTTTTGGGGGGGGGTTAACACGAGGTTTTCCCATGAGTTTTTCCCTTTTTCCTCATTTTCTCAGTGTCTCATTCTTATATGCATTGTACAATGGGTACCTAACATGGCCTTGGTTGTTAGGACCCATTCATCATGTACACCCTAGTAGTGTTCAGGGGGGGTGTTAGAGATATTACACACTCACCTATAATTATTTTCCTAAGTTTTACCATCCAATGTTGATAACTCTTCCTTAGATGAGATTATTCTCTCTAGAGAATATTCCCCTACAAAATAGGGCATTCCTCTTCAATTTAGATCCATCTACACTCAGTTAGACTAGTGCAAGTCACTCATGCATGGAAATATTAGTTTTATCACCAGTAGTTGCATGTGTCTCTCTCACTTCCACACATGTGTCTCAGCTAATTGATGATTGCATGGATCTGTTAACTAGGACTAGGTGGCAGCTCACTCCAGTGTCTGTCAGTGAGCGTCTAGATCTCTCTAGATCACTAGTATGGTGCATTAGTTACTCATGTAACCTATATTTATTGTAAATTATTCACTCTTTGAGTGTGGAATATGGTTAATGAGAATTATTCTATTCTTTTTGTCTTGCTTCTTCTTTCTCAATTTCTCTTTGCAAATGTGTGTGGTATTTTCTAGCTAGATCTATTATGTGTAGGTTCAACACATTTACATCTAGGCCCTAAATCGGGATCTAAGGGTTGAACTACTTTTATCCCATCTGCTTCAAATGTCATGGTGTTCCTCTTTACATCAATGATAACATATTTTTTGTATGCCCAATCAATCCCGAGTAGAGCAGGTTAGGGATCCTTATCTCCCATGATTTCAATTACCTCAAAATCAGTTGTTGTCTCAACTCCCACAACATCTATATCCACATTTTCCATCCTTCCTACTGGAAAAATGTAGTATTGGTTTTTCATTCTCAATCGGATGGGAAAATATACTAACTGAGGTTTTCCCAAGGCTTCCCATGTATTTTTGGGTAGGATATTGACATCTGATCCTAAATCTATCATGCTTCCCTTGATTTCAAAATCATCTAATTGGGCTTCTAACCTAAATTATTTTCCTATTCACAACTTTCATCTTTGTATTCTTTAGGTGTTCTTCTCAAGGAGTTTGGTCCTTATTATGGCTTCTGGGGTTCCCTCATTTCCCAATATTAGGTATAGGGTGTTGAAAAAATTCTCAGTAAGTTGGTAATCCCCTAGGATATCAAAGAATAATTGAAACCAGAGATTGACTACACATTGAGACTGCTCATGACATCTCCTATTAATTGCATAGTTTCTAGGTGTTGGTGGTGAGGGAGGGGTTTGCACAAGGTTAGGCTGAGATGAAACCTTAGGATTATTCTTTATTATCTCCAGAGTGGGGATACTCTTAAATATTTCTATTGCATCTTTGAAAAATAACTTTTGTTTTTCAAGGTCATACCCGTCATCTTTGGAAACAACTTTCTGAATCTTGGGTTGATTGTCTGCATCTGCCCCATTTTTTCCTCCTCCATGAGTACTGATGTTAATAATGGGTAGGTAACCCTCAGTTCCCCTTTTTAATTCTTATCTTATGATATTAGATCCTCTTTGATGAACCCTATCTTCCCATTTCACGATCCATTTTGGGAAGTCTCCAGTTACATGGCCATTGTTCCTACAGTAAGAGCACCATGGTTTTCTTGGGTGAGGGCAGTCTCTAGACAAATGACCTTGTTCTTCCTCCTCTGAATCCTCCTCCAACTCCACCTTCGTGACCTCTTCCTGGTCCTTGGGGGGTTTCATTTACTCTGAATGTTTCCCGGTCTAATCTGTCAGCAAGTGCGTCCAACGCTCTACATTGATTTGTAGCATGGGTCATAGATTCATAGAACTCACAGTGTGTTTTATTGGGCACATTAATGTACTTCTGAATAGTAGGAAACTTCCTTGGTGCATGCCCATGTATTCAAAAAATATCACAATACTCAATCATCTAAGATGATTGAACATCGGGGAAGGTATTGTATAACCCGGGTGTGTGGAATGGTGGAGTCGCAGATACTTTTTCAACTCACCATGTTTGTCATGAAGAGGGTCCCATCAGATTGTGAGGAGGTTCAATTCCCCTCATGCACAAACATTCATTTTCCAGATTCCCTTCTGTGTAGCATCCTGTGCACCAAACCTGAGGTTGTCCTGGTCTTGGTGTGGTTAATTCTTGGGTATTTTTCATTAGTTTCGATATTTTTCCCTGGAGTTGCGATAAATTTGCATTTACTCGAGGCCTGGTCATTCTATGACTCCCTAGATAACCTGCCATGGATTCTATCTTCATCGACGGTTCCAAGGCATCTGTTAATGTGGCTATCCATTGTTTCATTAAAGTAATTATCGTTAGAGGTAGTAATCCTTGGATGTACCATTCCCTCTGGTGATCTTTGTTAATTGGATGTGCTAGCCTCCCAATATCATATTTAAATTTATGGTTGTACTCACAAGAATATTCTCCCTCCCTTTGTTGAATCTCCCACAACTCAGAGAGATCTTGTTACTCTGACTGAGGTAGTTTGAATTTGACGATGAAACTCAAACGCACTTGGCCAAGGGTGAATGCTTGTCTTAGCACCCCTGGCTCAATAGCCTTCATGTATCATTTGAGAGAACGACCCATCAAGGTAGTCTGAAACTATACTAACATTTTTGCATCAAGAGTCCCTATGGACCTCTAGATGGCTTTAGATAAGAACCAGTGTTTCTCTACATCTTCATCCCCTTTACCCCAGAATTATGAGTATCAAGCGATTGATCCTCCCATATTTTCAGCAATTGTGGGTCTCACTTCTCCTGTTAGAATGAAACCTAACGATCCTGGTTGTGAGATACCTCAGGATCCCAATATCCTCTTGATGTTTATGCTTACAGACTGATTATGACTAACTGAATGCAACAAAATATAACTAGCATAAGTAGGCAGTGTAGAATTTACCACGCGTATAGAGGACACCTGGGGGACAGGTGATTGAGGGATGGTTCCATTGAATTCTTGGTGGGCTTATTTGAATTTGGGGGTCTTTTTTTCTTACTCTAGAGAATCCTTCTCTGCCTAGTTCCCAATGTTTCCTAATATCAGGGATAAATATTCCTGATCTCCTGCAAGGTCCAGATCTGATTCGTATTCTCTTGCTTCTCCACACTCTTCCTCTTGTCCACCCTGTTAGCACTCTGTAAATTCTTTCCAGCTGAATAGACAAATGACAGAGGTAAATTTTTCAAACATCTTTAGAGATAAGGCACTATCCTTCTCAACTCAGAGAGGGCTCTCTCGTGTCACTTGATATATCTATGGAAATCGGCAGCTAGGTTTGGTTTGTTTAGGGGATTTTTAATAAAGTTGTTGGAAAAGAAGGGGGGGACACAATGGGCTATGGAGTCAAAATTCTAAAAGTGAACAAAAACAATGTGTCAGCTGATAGAACTCTCCAGAGGACAAAGGATAAATAAGGCGATGAATCTGAGTTATTCTTGAAATAAAAATATGTGTAGGAAGATAAAGAAAACAAATAACTACATCAGAGCATTGTTGAAATGAATTCTGAATAGGTTAAGAAGACAATCACATAGTTTAAATTTCTTAATCCAAGAGCATCACAGGACAAATTCTGGGCCTTTAAACTCTCCAATTTAAACATACGAAAATTTAAATGAAATGACAGGCTATAGGAAATACAGATGATGAAAGGAAACAAAGATCATATCGCCACCTATTAGAATCTTTTCATAGAGACTTCAAAATCTTCCGCATTTGTATTTAATTCAGATTCAGAAAATTTACAAATAGAGTTTGATACAACCAAAAAGGTTCTCTTGCACTTCTGCCAACATTAACTAATTCAAGTCTCTTAGTACTTATACAATTTGATAAAAAATAACTGAAACTGAAACGTTTCAGCTTCTGTAACAGTTTCAGATGTTTGTTTCGGTATACGAAATGACTTACAATCATTAGCAAAAAAGAAACGTTTCAACATCATGAATAGTCTCTCTAACTGCCCAGATGCTTCCACTACATTTGTTCCTCCCTGTGCTTCTGTTGGATCTGTAAGATTGGTGACAAATGGAGATCATCTGTTGGTTCCAGGGATGTGGCATTTTGTCTTACCCAACTACACAAGTTCTTTCCATTGCACATCAGAGGGGATTTCATAATCCATCATTTCTTTAATAAAAATTTCCAGGTCGATGCACATTGTGTAGGACATGATTGGCAACCATTGTGAAGAATACCTGATAAGCGGCGAGAAAACAGGACTAGTTCGGTTCTGAATTTTGAAATTTGAATGGAGGCTTTGGGCCAAATCTCCGAACGTTCGACTGCTTCAATACTCATAGAATAATGCCTGGGGTTCCTCCTTTTATAGGCATGTATTACCAATGGGTTTCGAGAAAATCAGTTTTGGATGAACCACCTTTAGCCCCAATGTGTCTCAGAGGATGCCACATATCCAGGATTTAAACCAGAGTAGTTTTCCCTGGTTCCCCCTTTGTCATCTATTTCTCGTGATACTTCAATCACCGAAAGACACCTTGACCGTTGATCCAGGTCACTTCAAGATCTACAGTCCTCGTCTTGCCTGACAACTCTGTCATCAAAGGTTTAGAAAAGGTGGTTTTGGTCAGACAACCCTCTTCTCCGATGCACTTCTAAGGACACCACACATCCTATAAAAAACCGTGATGGTTTTCCCCAGCCCATCCTGGGCTGCTTAACTTTCGTGCTAGTTACATCTTCGATACATGTCCCAGCTGTTGATCCAGGTCGCTTTCAGGATTGATGGTCTGCTGAGTTTTACTCTTCATATCTCCGCTATTTCGTCCATACGCTATTAGGTATAGCCAGATCCTCCAAATTATCACAACTCTGTGGCGATTTAATCCCTCATAAATTTTTTGAAACTTGTACGCCATCTGGGAATTATACAGTGACAACATTGGCTCCAAATGGGGATGTTATCCTCCCTGTGAGGTAGAAAAGAACTGTAGACCAAGTGCCTACCCATTGGGCTGTAATATTATGTGTGTGATCTGAATCCATTGATTTTATTCAAACACTTTGAACCTACTCAACACAGCTCAGGGCCTTCAACTCGGGCTTCAACCATGCTGTTTTTATCTCAATCTTCATACTTAAAGAAAAAAAAATGCAAAGCGGTTATGTACAATGAATGGTCAGTGATGATTTTCTTTTAAACGACATAGTTCTTGAGGAACCTGCCATTCACGGGCCCTCCTCCGACGAGTTCTCCATTACTTTCCTCCAACAAATAGGCATTATTCCTGCAGTAAGTTGTAATTTTGAACGAGCACAGCCACAGGTGATCGAATTTTCCATGTTTACCCTTATTTTCGTTCTTGGCATCCCATATTAGTACCCAGTCTCTAGGTTTGAAGTCATCCGCTTTGGTGCATCTGTCGAAAGCTTCCTTGATTTTCTCTTGACGTAGTTGGGCGTTGTTGAAAGCTTTTTCTCTGGTCTGCTGCACGTTGATGAGTTCATCCTCCCTTCTCTAACTAACATTCATCTCTGCTTCTTGCTCCTATAAAAACTTCATCACCGACAACCCGAGTGTCGTAGGAAAGACGACTTTTGTACCATAGACAATCTGGAAAGGAGATGTGGCAATAGACCTCTTTGGGGATATCATGTCAGCCCATAGCGCATGAATGAGATTCTTGTTCCACACCTTTTTATTCTCCTGCAACAATTTTTTTATGATTCTGACCAGGCTTTTGTTTGAAGACTCAACCAATCCATTTCCTTGTGGGTAGTATGACGTAGAATGGCCAAGAGTAATGTTATAATCACTGCAAAATTTCTCAAATTTTTAAGACTTAAAGGCCGCTACATTGTCTGTTATAATCTTGACCAGACATCCAAATCTGGATAGAATATTGTCTTCTAGAAATCGAATGATAACATCATCTATGGCTTGTCTGGTAGGAACAACCTCAATCCATTTAGTAAAATAATTTGTGGTAGTCAGGATCCATTTGTGTTGAGTTGAAGATTGTGGATGTATCTCTCCTACGAAATCTAGGCCCCATTGCGTGAAAGGAGCTTCTACTGAAATAGGCTTCAACGACAGAGACTGCAATTTTACTTTCCCATTGAAGATTTGGCATTCATAGCACTTTGACACTTCCTTATAAACATTTGGGAAAATATTAGGCCAATAAAAACCAACTCTTAAGATTTTGTGTACAGTTGTCTCCAATAATGATGACCTCCATAGTCTCCTTTATGGACCTCCCCGATGGTCCTTTTTGCTTCTTCTTCTATCAAACAGCTCAGTAAAATCCCCCCTGGGTCTTTCCAGTACAGTAATCCATTGACAATGCAAAATTTCACTGCCTTTAGTTTCAGGAACCTAGCCTTTGTTTTGCTATATTCAGGAGGAGCTTGCAGATTTTTTAATACAAAGATAATGTTTGCATACCACACAAAGTCAAGAAATTTCTGAGATATCTGTGGAGTCACCCTTTCTTCTTCTGTTGTATTTTCTGACATACTTGTAGTGAAGTTTATTCCCAAAAGTTCACAGTTTTTTTGTTCCATTAGTCTAGAAATCCCCTTCCCTTTGATCAACTTTGTGGGCTTGATGTCAATATCATATTCTAATAGCACTTCAATCCATTTTCCCCTCTTTCCTTCAAGATCGGGTTTTGTTAAGATGTCTTTTACTGAGCTGGTAGGGACAAGTAGTAGTATGTGAATGTAGAATATACACCCTGAATTATTTCAATGCTTTGACAAAAGCATATGCCTGCTTATCCATGATGTCATATTTTAGAGGAGCATCTCTTAATGTCTTACTGTAGTATGGCATGGGCTTCTCAAAATTCTAGTCATCCTTCTAGAGTAATACCCCTTCAATTGTGTGTTCTGAAGCGAAAGAGAATAGTATGAAATATTTCTCGAAATTTGGGCTAGCCAGCACAGGAGCCTTTGTCAATGCTACTTTGATGTCTTCAAAAGATTTTCTAGCCTCAGGGATCCATTTGATTGCATTTCCCTTCTTTAACATGTTGGTAATATGTTTTATGATCTCTGCTAAATTAGGAATAAATCTTCTTAGGAAATTTACTTTACCCATAAAGGATTGTACTTCCTTTTTTTCTTCTGGGTATGCCAATATTCAAGATTCCTTTGACCCTGCTAGGGTCTACCTTTATTACTTCCTTATAAATGATATGCCCTAAGAGCTTCCCTTCTTCCATGGAAAAATTTGACATTTTCGGGTTCAGTGATATGCCAAATTTCCTACATTTCTCGAACGCCCTTCTAAGATGTTTGATGTGCTCCTCATCTGTAGCAGAATACAAAGTAATTTCAGCTAGGTATATAACAATAAATTTATCCTTTTCATCTACAAAAGATATGTCCATAGCCCTTTGAAATGTTTCTCCAACATTCATAAGCCCAAATGGCATTTTGGTGTACATGAATGTCCCCTAAGGTGTGGTGAACGTTGTCTTTTCTTGATCGTCAGGATGCACCATGATCTGGTTGTATCTTGAGAAACCATCCAACATAGACATCTTTTGAGAGCCCACTACCTTATGTATACTGTGGTCCATTTTGGGAAAAGGGTAGTTATATTTAAGAGATACCTTATTCATATTTCTGAAGTCCACACACAATCTGATCTCCCCACTCTTCTTTCTGACAGTCACTAGATTTTCTACCTATTTGGAGAATCTTAGGGACACTATGATTTTTGCTTTAAACAATTTATTTAATTCTTTCTCTATCAATGGTAACAATAGAGGGTTTATTCTTCTTAACTTCTATTTCAATAGCTTGTGATCTTCTTTTATTGGGATAACATGCTGGATTATACTAGTATCATAAACTTTCAACTCATCGTAGCTCCAGGCAAAAACATCAGGGAATTATTTCATCAATTTTACATACCTTTCTTTTAATTTAGGGTTGAGCTTCTTGGATGGTTTAATGATCTTTAGATCTTCTAGAGTCCCAGTGTTACAGTCTTCCACGTCCCCTTCATCTACTATGATCTTTGGACTTCTAGCCACATTGTTGTTATCAAAAAGTTTTCATAATGGTACTAGGCCTTTGGGGATAATGTTGCTCTTTAGCTACACAATATTTCTGCCAGCAATTTGATTGTCAAAGTATCCTTCTTTGGTTAAAGCAGTTGCATCTACTTCATTGTCCCAATATTCATCATCAATGCTTAAATTTTTGAAATCGTTTTCCATCCTGAGGAAACTTTCTATCTATTTATCATCCTCGAAGAATTTCCAGTGTTTCATATTATCTGGTATTGTCAATCTGTACTTGACTTCAACCTTGTATCTTTTTTCAGGAAAAATTGGGACTTTGAACACCGCTGCTGAAGTGGCCAGTGCATCTACAACCTGATTTTGTTCCCATGGAATCACTGAAAGGTTGCATTATGAAAATTTCTCAAGGAGTTCTAATACCAGATTTTTGTAAGCCCTTAGTCTAGGGTGTCTGGACTGGTAGATGCCTTTGATTTGATTTATGATGAGTTCATAATCTCCAAGTACAACAATCCTTTTTGCACCCAGCTCGTCCAAGACTTTCAATCCCAATATTAATGCCTCGTACTCGGCCATATTATTCGTACATTCAAAAATGAGTTTGTAAGAGCACAATTTCACATCTCCTATGGGATGATTTATCCACATGCCAACTCCAACTCCTTCTCTGCATGCATCTCCATCAAATTTCATTTTCCATATCTGATCTTCTAGGTCACCTTGTTGTTCTAAAATTTCTTCCAACTGTTGCCTGGGTATACCTTTATCTACCAGGACTATTTCCGTCTCTTCTTCTCCTAGATCATTGAAGAAAATGGAAGACCCGAACTTAGTGCTTACTGAGTATATAGGATGGTTGGTAGGTTGCGATTTGTTGCTAACCATATACTTTAGTAGAACTTCCCTATAAAATCTTTTGTATTGATCAAAGACAGGGATAGTGGCATATGACATGCCCATCTGGCGGGTTCCTTTCAATTTTGCAACCCACGACCTGGACAACAACATGCCGAATTTCGGAGGGATATCAACAACCACTACGTCCATCACCATATTCTTCACTGGGATTTGTGCCAGAGAAACGACCATGTCCTTTATCATGCCAAGGAATTTCACCTTCCTTGAATCGAAAGAGAACAAATCCTTATAGGGTCTTGTGACCTCAAGGCCCAGTTGGTCCATGACCACTTTGGGCATTAGATTGTGATATTCTCCCGAGTCCAGCATAACATTGTGTAAAGTCATGTCGTGGATTTTTAAGCTGACATAAAAAGGGGGAACTTCTTCACTTTCATCGTTTTCTTCTACTCTCGGCCCAAATAAGATGGTTGGTTGATCATCTTGTATGTTTAGGGTATCATAGGTTTGTCCCATCTTAAGCATATTGATGATCTGACTCCTGTATTCGCCATTTATAATCAATTCATTAAAGGGTACCAAAATATTAATATTAGCCATCTCACTTTCGAAGTCAAAAGAGGACGAAGTTTTTTCTACCTCTTTAGTGACAGTTTGTTTTCTTGTCAATATTTTCTACTGCAGTTCCTCTTTCTTCTTGCCCTTATCCATAGTGTCCTTTGCAGCAGAGTCTTTTTTGGGATGACTAGAAGAGGGTACGTTACTCTGAGCATCTTTGGTGGAGTTTTCCTTTGGGATATTACCTTTTGGAGGATTTTGAGGCACCTTTTTATTTTGGAGATTATATTGCCTTTGGAATTGCATGATGGCGTTTTGCAATCCGCTCTCATAATCTTCTTTTTCTAATAATATCCTTTCCTCCTCATCTTACAAGAATATTTCACTAGCATCCATGAACTGGTCATGTTCTTCTTTGGTCAAAAACACCTCAGTTTATTTGTCATCACAATAGTTCACATTATCTTCAAAATATCCATCATAATCTTCACCCATATAATTATTCTGAAAAGGGGGTCTTACTTGTTGTTCTCCCTGATTTCCTTGATTTCCCTGATTTGTTTGGTGTGCTTGAGCCACCTGATTACCCTGGTTTCTCTGCTCTCTTTTCCTGATCTGTGGACCAGTGGGCCTCCTCATATTTCTAGGTGGACCGTCGACATGTTTCCTAGGGTTGGGTTTGTTTCCCAATGTCATTTTTTCCATCATCCTTTCCATGTTTCTCATCATCGCTTCAAATATTTCTTCTGATGTTTGTGGTGTGGAAGTTTGTGCCTTATCTTGATTTTTGCCCATGTTTCTGCCAGAACTATCTTTCATTTTCCCTGAAGCCATAAGGTTTACTTCGACTTCAATGGCATCTGTCATCATATCATATATCATGGCAGATCTTCGTTCTCTCAATAATAAAGAAAAATCACTCTCGAAAGAATCAACATATCTAAGCTGAGCATCTTTGGGTGGGGGTTTTACTTCATAAGGAATCGCATTATATACCTTCATGAATCTAGCCGAAAAATCCTGCACCATTTCATTAGGCGACTATTCATATTGTTGTAGTGTGTCAACAACTGAAGGGGGTTTTTCTTATCTCCCCATTTGGCAAGGAAGAGTGTCTCAAAAGCTGCAAAATTCGTGATACTTCCTGGTGCAAGGGATCTGACCCATTTTCTTACATCTCCTGTAAGGATTTGTGTAAACAACCTCATTTTTACATCTGCAAAATCCACCTCCTCTAAGTCTATGAAATCATTAAACCAGTCTAGGTGTTTCTAGGCTGATACGTTACCCTCAACATCATATAGCTTAATCCTTAGGTTGTACTCCTGGGGTAATTCATGCAATAGAGTAGGTAGTATGAGAGGATAAAATATGGTTGCCATAGTTTCTCTGAGGGGTCGAAGTGGCTGTCGGTTTCAGACAGTTGTCACTGCAGGTTTGACGGAAGCGGCTAGAATCAAATCTTGGAATCTTTTTCCATCAAATAGGGTCTCGTCTAAACGGGATTTGGACCTGATTCTGAACATGGAGTGTTTGAATTTTAGATCAAACTCAAGGTCTTCGATACTTATCAATCTGTCTCTAGGTAAGGACGAATATCAGTCTGGACATAACACAGGGGTTACTGTATTTTATTTTCTTCTTCAGCCAAGCTTTTCCGGGCTAGAGACAGGGATTGCAAGCTCGGAGTCTGGGTTTCTCCTGGTGTGGATTTTCTTAGGAGCCAAGATTTTTATCTTACACTGTGTAGTACAACTGTTATTTGAGTAATGGAGTTGCCAGGGTAAATATAATCTTTAGCCAATAAGGTGATTGGTCCACTGTCACCCGTAGGGATCAAACTAAATCTTTAAGTCATTTTCCCAGGGAAATGTTTTTAATTTCATCCCAGGCAATGATGCCAGAATGTTAGCACTCTGTAAATTCTATCCAACTGAATAGAAAAATGACAGAGGTAACTTTTTCAACCAGATTTAGAGCTGAGGCACTAGCCTGCTCAACTCAGAGAGGGATCTCTCGTGTCACTTGATATATCTATGGAAATCGACGGCTAGGTTTGGTTTGTTTAGGGGATTTTTAATAAATTTGTTGGCAAAGAAGGGGGGAACACTATGGGCTATGGAGTCAAAATTTTGAAAGTGAACAGAAACAATGTGTCGGCTGATAGATCTCTCCAGAGGAAAAAGGATAAATAAGGCGATGAATCTGAGTTATTCTTGAAATAAAAAGATGTGTAGGAAGATAAAGAAAACAAATAACTGCATCAGAGCATTGTTGAAATGAATTCTGAATAGGTTAAGAAGAAAATCACATAGTTTAAATTGCTTAAGCCAAGAGCGTCACAGGACGAATTCTGGGCCTTTAAACTCTCCAATTTAAACATAAGAAAATGTAAATGAAATGACAGGCTACAGGAAATACATACGATGAAAGGAAACAAATATCATATCACCACCCATTATAATCTTTTCATAGAGACTTCAAAATCTTCTGCATTTGTATTCAATTCAGATTCAGAAGATTTACAAATAGAGTTTGATACAACCAAAAAGGTGCTCTTGCACTTCTTCCAACATTAACTAATTCAAGTCTCTTAGTACGTATACAATTTGATAAAAAATAACTGAAACTGAAACGTTTCAGCTTCTGTAACAGTTTCAGATGTCAGTTTTGGTATACAAAATGACCTACAATCATTAGCAAAAAAGAAACATTTCAACATCATGAATAGTCTCTCTAACTGCTCGGATGCTTCCACTACATCTGTTATTCCCTATGCTTTCGTTGAATCTACAAGATTGGTGACAATTGGAGATCATCTATTAGTTTCGGGGACGTGGCATTTTGTCTTACCCAACCGCACAAGTTATTTACATTGCACATCAGAGGGGATTTTGTAATCCATCATTTCTTTAATCAACATTTCTAGGTCGATGCACGTTGCGTAGGACATGATTGCCATCCATTGTGAAGAATACCTGATAAGCGGTGAGAAAACAGGTCTATTTCAATTCTGAATTTCAAAATTTGAATGGGGGCTTTGCGCCAAATCTTCGAACATTCAACTGCTTCAATACTCATAGAATAATGCCCAGGGTTCCTCCTTTTATAGGCATCTATTACCATCAAGGTTTGGAGAAAAGTGGTTTTGGATGAACCACCTTTAGCCTCGATGTGTCTCAGAGGACACCATGTATCCATGATTTAAACCAGGACAATTTTCCCTAGTCCCCCCTCTGTTATCTAATTCTCATGCTACTTCAATTGTCAAAAGACACCTCGACCGTTGATTCGGGTCACTTCAAGATCTACCGTCCCCATCTTTCCTGAAAAATTTGTCATCGGAGGTTTAGAAAAGGTGGTTTTGGTCAGACATCCCTCTTCTCTGATGCACTTCTAAGGGTGCCACGCATCCCATAAAAAACTGTGACGGTTTTCCCTGGCCCGTCATCGACCGCTTAACTTCCGTGCTAGTTACATCTCCGATACATGTCCCAGCCGTTGATCCGGGCAGCTTTCAGGATCGACGATATGCTAAGTTTTACTCTTCATATCTCTGCTATTTCGTCCATATGCTGCTAGGTATAGCCAAATCCTCCAAATTATCACAGCTTCGTGGTGATTTAATCCCTCATAAAATTTCTAAAACTTGTATGCCATCTGGGAATTATACGATGATAAAACACCCATCTGGGGACTTATTCCTCTCTACACTTATCTCTGTTGTAATCCTAGACTGTGTTGGAAATGTTTAACAGGTAGCATATGCTTTTCATTGATGGAAAGTACAGTAATGAAGATGGCATGAGTACAGGAAGAATGTAATAGACGGGCACCAGAAGTATTTTGGGAAGAAGATGCAGAGAAACCTCGATAAGATCAGAAGAGATAGTGTAGAGGATGTTTGGTATGTTTTACAGGCAGCGTATGCTTGTCATTGATGGAAAGTAAAACAGTGATATTCAGAAAGATCGAATGATCAAAGGCAACACAACCAGGCAAAAAAAAGATAAGTTCAGGTTGATCGAATGATCGAAGGTCGAAAAACAGAAGATAAGTTCAGGAAGGTCGAATGATCGAAGGCAACGCAACATTGATCGAGTGATCAAAGACTCGTAAAGTTTGTGCAACATTTCTGATTGTTGGATCCCATCCAAAATTCTCGACAGAATGAGGGTCGTCAGATCTGAATATAGACAAGAAGAGCACGCTGAAGAGGAGGATAGATCTCAGGCGTTAGATCTGAGCGCAGGGTCCGACCACCGTTGGATCAAGGAGAACCTGCATGATCTTTAAAGTGCAAGGAGTAGAGGGCTCACAAAATCCCGAAAGGAGGAGGACCGTCCATCTCAGGGGGTTATGTGGACCGTTGATCCGACTCCCTATTGGAGTTTCGGGGATCAAGAGTTGGAGAAGACAAGTAATATCATCCACAGAAATCCCAATTTCGTGATATGCAAAATCGCGACGTAATTTGAGCCATCAAATCAAGATCACATCTGGACCGTCGATCCGACTCACGTCAGCAAACCATGTCAGCTAGGAACACATGGCACAACCAGGTAATGACAAGTGTCAGACTGATTCAACATGACAAGCACATGTAAGTCACGAATCAGGGTGACACGTGGAAGTTATTTAATGCATGTGACGTCAGCAGACTTACACCATGTCGGAGTTTCGAGGATCGTGTGTCGGAGATGTCAAAGAAATAATGCAACAAGAATCCTGATTTCACGATATGAAAAATCGTTACTTAATCGCAGCCGTTGAATCAAGATCAGATATGGACCATTGAGCCAACTCCATATCGGAGTTTCGTGAATCGTGACATAGAGAGACAAGAAAACAATGCAACAAGAATGTCGAAATCGCGATATGCGAATTCGCGATTCAATCGTAGTCGCTGAATCAAGATTGAATCTGGACCGTTGAATCCAAGTCCATTTCAGGAATTTGAGGATCAAGAGTTGGATATGTCAAGGAATGTTAACATCAAGAATTTCGATATCACGATATGCAAAATCACAAAATGATCTGAACCGTCAGATCAAGTGTTGATCAGGACCGTTGATCCCACACCGTTTCGGGGTATCGGGGATCGTGACTTAGAGAGTCGAGATGTCTCATCTCCAGACTCACGAAATACAAAATTACGAAAGCACCTTATGCATAAGGCTGTGGTCACAGCCCTTGGTCACATCAGCGAGAGATGGAAGAAAGAGCTAGAGCAACCAAGCTCCATTTCGGGGATCACAACTGGGAATGTCGAGATGCATGGTCACATGAATGTCGAATTGTTGAATGCCGAAATGTCGAAATGAATGCAAAATCCCATGGAATCAATCCAATGGTGTAGGTAAACATGAGCATGATCGAAGGGCTAATATTGATCCTCACAGTGTAACTGCTAGAAACCATTGATGGTTTCTACCAAAGGATGCGAAGAGACTTCTGTCTGATTTCCAGAGGAGCTGAAGAGTTACAAGGAATCTGCCAGTAGAATGAAGACGATTCGTGGAGGAAATTGACAGTTGGATGAGGGTTGGAGCCTATAACTAAAACAAAAAGGATAAGCTCGACTATGCCAGAGAAGACGAATAGTCTCAACTACTAGAGAGGCTAAGGAATCTCAACATAACACCCAGTGATGTTGAACGTGTGGGAAAACCGCCAGAGAAGCTGAAGAGTTACCATGATAATTAGGCAGAGCACTCAAGAGGTGGAGGATATCGGCGCGGTGTGAGCATGAAGAGGTATTGCACACATTGCATGCACAAGGTGCATAGAAGCTATAAGTACACAGTACATAGATGAGATGAGGTTGTTGTTGCTGTTGGAGTTGTGGTGGTTGTTGTTGTTGAAGGTGATTCATTCGTAAAGAAGGAGCAGAATGCAGCAGATGAATGTGAGAGAAGAGGAACTGTGCAGTGAATGGACATGGCGCACAGAGGATAAAACGCAGAAGAACAGACATCACAAGTCATGTGTGCAGGAAGGCAGTGAGACAGACAGAAAAATGAAATGCAGCAGAACAGTGATGAGTCTGGTAAGCCATTGTTGAAATTTATATCACTGTAATAAGTTTCAGTAGCAAAGATTTATATTTCAAGGAAGTTGGGAGGTGCTAGGGAGGACTATTGTCCTCAAAGGTTCAAGTGGGTTCTTGAACACAGGGAGTTGTAGCTTCCATCTGGTTGCAGCCAAAGAAACCAGGGTGGCAGGGTGGTGCAAGGGAGAACTCTTTTTCTCTGTTATATAGGTTGGTGCCTGTATGATTGGAATTTGGTGCTTCCATCCAGTTGGTGCTGGAAACACTCAGGGAGTTGGTGCTTCCTTCTAGTTGGTGCTAGAGAAACCAGGGAGTTGGTGATTCCTTCTAGTTGGTGCTAGAGAAACCAGGGAGCTGGTGCTTCCTTCTAGTGGGTGCTAGAGAAAACAAAGAGTTGGTGCTCTCAGCAAGTTGCAGCTTGCAAAACAGAGGTTGTAGCCTCATTATGAGTTGGTTCTCATATGTATTATAATGTAAAGAATTTAATTATTACTTATCATATAAAGAAAAAGAGGTTTTTACCCTGTATGGGTTTCCTTGGAAAATATCTGTCTCTGTGTTTCTCATATATGTGATTGATGCTGGATGTGCCATTGTTTATTTCCCTGCATTATTGTAATCATCATTCAGTGTTTCTGCAAAGAGTTTTAAAATAGGAATATTGTTTAAGCTCGGTAACAACTAATTCACCCCCCCCTCTCAGTTGTACAACAAACTAGCCAATATTTCTTGTCTTCTTACCTTCCACAACTCTTCCTTTTTTCTTTCATTTGTTCCTCTTGATATGATTTCTTTCCACAACACCTCAGATTACTTCACTGCTTTATTTACCTTTCCGCGCCACCACTTCTCGACAATGGAGGCTCTCCTTAAGGCTCGCTTGTTTCTTATGTTCATTTCTTGATCTTCATCGATATGTCAAAGAACCCTTTCCCTTTATTAGGTCATGATCATATCCCAAAATCACCCTACCCCAAGCATAGGTGTTTAGGCTTCCATCTCAATCGAGGGAATAGGTATCATTTCCTCCTCCATCAAGAATGCTTTGATCCACAGGGGAAGTTCCCTCAACAGTTTTCCGCATGCACCTTTCTTGAAATTTTCTTCAGCTCATGAAAAATATTGGTGATTCTCAGCCTTGAATTGAATGATATATCCATCTAGAGTCATATTAACCCATAAATCAACTTCTTGTGTGATCTGGTGATCTAGTTGATGAAGTGTTGTGATATTCTCTATATCCGAAGTACAAGTATTCATGATGCATTCTTTGAATTATGGGGATTCTTGGAGCCTATCCATCCAATGGAATATTTCTTCTAGGAATTTTACCCATAATATCTCGTACTGGTCACTTGATCTTTCTGAATAAAAGACATAATCTCTTGTATTCCTCTCGCTTTTACCTCACAACTCTACTTCCTCCCATATAAAGGCTTCACAATTTATTTCCCACCATTGTTGAATATCATATCTATAGATCCGTGGAAGAATTCTCCTCACAGGTTCCCTTTTTAAAACATTGGTCTCGACAACGGAACCATTTTGTTGGCATAAAAGTGATCAGACTAGGGTCCTTCTTAAGTTACCAATAAAAGGTACCGAAGTATTCTAGAGCACTAGCATTTTCATCTTCCTATAAGGGAAGAAGTCTCACCCGAAGTGAAACCGAGACAAGAAAGAGAGGGAAGGGTAAGGAGAATACTTAGACAGACTTCTCAGTTATCAAGATTCATGTTAGTCTTGCACAAGATAGATTAACCCTGTAACAATTTTGGACATCTCCTAACTAAGAATAAAGAGAATAGATTTGCATCTGCATTCATAAGGAGAAATTGAAGAATATCATACATAAAATATAATGAAGAGAAACATTCTATATATATCCATAATACTAAATACACAAGATGTATCCAAAATTTGGGCCTCCAATTATATTAGCATATCAGGTTCTTCTCACAGTTTGAGTTTCATACATAACTAGTCATAGGATGCTCCTCATCATATATGAGACAATGTTATATTCTCTTTCTCCTTTACATATAGATTTATACAGAACTCTGATACATTGACTGTCTGGTTCTTACCCAGATCTCTAAAACTTAGTTATGCTAACAATATAGACCATTACAACAGTGACTCTCGTCACAACAACAACAACGACAACATCAAAATTTTACAATCCTATTAGTCTCATATATATAATATGATATTTAGGTTCATTGGTTGAGAACCCAAGAGTTCTCTCTTCTTCTTGATCTTGTTGCAACTTCTTTCCTCAATCTTAATGTTGTGTTGACATTATAACCACTTCTTGTTTCTTTCTTTTTCCCATTGTGCCACTCCTCAACATCAAGTGCAACTTTTGTTCTCCAAAATGAAGCTGCAATATGACGTGCACAACTTCTATCCATCAAAACGAAGGCCCCAACAGGCGTCCTTGAGATAGGTTAAGAACGACGTGTAATAAATTCACGTCGCTTCCCATCTCCCATTGTTAAATTTCATCAACCATAGCATAATGAAGCATGCTAGCTTCCATCAACCCTTTACACATATGTCCAATGTTTTGTAAAAGTGACTATACAGACCTCTAATATCAAAAAGTCGAGTCCAAAACCACCACAAGGATCCACAACATATACAATCTTCCAAAGAAATTCCATACGATATGATGACCCATTTTCCAAACATAAGTTGGTGTATAATTCACACTTAGTGTTATAGTATAGATGTAGCAAGGGAAAGAATGTCTAACAACATAACATTTCTTTTCAAATCAAATTATAAACCAATCATCCATAAATTTCAATTAGAACCGAAGTTTTTGTTTTTTTCTGAATTGTGTAATTATTCTTGTAATGCAATAATAGGCGAAACTTTGACATCTTAGAAAGAGGAATCATTTCATTTTATTAATATCCTAAAGGGGTCCCACCTATTTAGTATTAATAGTATGTATGTATAAATGCATTGCAACTTATTTGCAGGAAGGGATCTCATGTTTCATTTGTTTAGGCGTCAACAAACTGGCCACTCTATAGGAAAATTTGTTCTCAAAGGATTTAGAACTCAAAATGTTAGGATCCATAGACTAGTAAAAGTAGGTAATTGAATCTGCTCAGAAAATAGTTATGCAACAGGGGAAAAATGATGGTTTAAGGGAAAATATGAGATGGTACTTTGGGGAATAAATTATGGAAAGTGAGATGTATGAGGGGAAGTGGTCCTGTATGCATAACAATCAACAAAGTTCATAACTAATAACACTTTTCAAAATTTTGAGGATAATGATTCTGACATGCTCTTGAATCTCAAGATGGAGGGAAGAAAGGGATAGCAGAAACAAGGAAGAAAACAAAATGAACTATAATAAAACATTATTGAAAGAAAAAAATTATTCCCTCAGTGTCTCAAAAGGAAGATATTGTAGCAGCTATGTCTATCTTGTTTTCATTGATCAACAATACTTACATAATGAAATCATTATGGAAAAACTATTCCAAACTTTATTTTTGATGACCATGCAAAACAAACAAAGGAAAATAAAACTCAATAACCCAAAATGACATAAAATACGTAAGAAAAAATATATATATACAACAATCATATTTACACAAAATTGAGTCGGTGGTCAATATGGTTCCAAAAACTATTTCAAATGGGAACCATTGGTACTGTAAGAAAACAATCGCTCATCCATGTCCTTAAGAAGATATGAATTTGTGTCGAGGATAGAAGCGATTTTAAATGGACCTAGCCATAAATTTTGAAATTTAGAATGTATCCCTCTCTTAGCGTGAGTTGAATCCCATAAAAAGACTTTGTCATCAAATTTAAATTCAACAGTATTTTCTCTTTTGTTAAAATACTTCTTCACTATTTGTTTCCTCCTCTTCAAATTTTCCAAGGAACAATTTATTTGTTCTTCTAGGGCTAGCATTGTATTTATCCTTTGAGAAACATCAGAAAAATTTAATTCTTCAGTCTGTAACATCAATCGTAAGGAAGAAAGTTCCAATTCAATAGGAAGAATAGCCTCTTGTCCATATACAAGATGGAAAGAAGTAAATCTTGTACTTTCTTTGGTGGTAGTATGGTCTTCCCAAAGAGCATAAGTTAGAAGTGTGTGCCACATGCGAGCTTTGTCTTCTATGATTCTCTTTATAATTATGACTAGGTTTTTATTAGTAGACTCTCTTTGTCTGTTTCCCCAAGGGTAATAAGTAGATGAAGTTAAATGCTTGACACCTAATTTAGCCAGAAATTGGGTCAATTTTGCAGAAATGAAGGATGGAAAATTATCTCTAATGATATCTAATGGAAGGCCAAATATGGAAAAGATATTAGACTCTATAAAAGAGACTACTTGTTCATCTTGCACATGTCTAATAGGAACAACCTCATTCCACTTAGTAAATTAATCAGTGGTTGTCAAAATAAAGATATGTCTTGCAGAGGATGAAGGATTGATTGGACCAATAAAGTATAGACTTGTTGGTTTTATTAGTTTACCTACTCTGATCTTACCTTACCATCATAAGTTGACCCATGTTCAGATTTAACAAGATTCCAAAAAAATCCCTCTAAAACTATCGGCTCACCTAGTAACCCAAAAGGCAATGCAGTACACATGATGCATTGTACAGTCTCACCCGAGATAGTTTTATGGGTGGATATAATACTCAGACACTTGTAGCCTGGGAATAAGTGGGGATATGTGGTTGTAAATAGTGATATTCATGGATTAGCCAAACACCTTAATTAATCTTACTCATGCAAGCGAAATATCAGATCTAACTAGTTCCTTCATTCATTATCTAGCATTTAATCATTAACAACAATGGAGATGCATAACATTCAATCATATAACACAAGTTTTACTGTAGTTCACCCCCTCCTGGGCTACATCCATAAATATTTGGCTCTCAAGATATTTTATTATGTCTCAGAAATATTTCACATCGCATGCATTTATAGTCTTGGATCTTACAATATTCATAGGCTTCCTGATCGTTGTGAGGATGACTAGGTCGCACTAGGCTCCTCAGCCTACGATCTAACCCTTGGGATCGAGTTGCTCGAATCTTCTCTAGCTCACCAGCTTACAAATTTTTTTGCAATTCTAGCCTTTCTCATTCTTCTCTCTTTCTCCCCCTCTCTCTAGACCTCCTAGGTACTACTTATACATATTCTTGTATTATCAGCCATCACAATATCATGCAAAAACCCTAACGCTAATGTAGTTAGGTCTCCCTTGTATGCACACCTCGCATGCTTCCTTTGCATATGTTGTCTTTCCTTCATAGTGTATTTTCTTTCCACTTCATGCTTTTCTCTCCAAAAATAGCCTTTTCCAAAAAATGGGTCTTCACCCAACATGCCCCCAACACTGACATGTGGCTCTTCCCAAGCCACCTATATTGTGCGCACTTCCTCAACAACTCCTGATAGAGTGTGTAACTTGTTTTCAAGTTCCATTTCTTATGTTTTAGCTTGCATGACATTTTATTTGATCGCATCTAACACTTGCATTGTGATCTCCTACCAGATCATTTATGCACACTCTACCTGTGTTTGTGTCGTGTTCTTCTTTCCCTCCTCTGCCTGCACAATGACCTCCATGACTAGTTATTGGAGAGGTTCCATTTGAGCTTGTCAGCCTTTCTTTAGCTTCTGCGCAACTACTATCCCTTCTTACAGCTTCGTCTTGGTCTTGGTGTGGGTAATTCTTGGATATTTTTCGTTAGTGTCGATATTTGTCCCTGGAGTTGAGACAAATTTTCATTTACTCAAGGCCTGGTCATTCTCAAACTCACTAGATAACCTTCCATGGCTTCTATCTTCATCGACTATTCCAAGGCATCTTTTAATGTGGCTATCCATTGTTTCATTAAAGGAATTATATTCAAAGGTAGTAATCCTTGTATGTACTATTCCCTCTGGTGATATTCGTTAATTGGATGCGCTAGCCTCCCAATAGCATCTTCAAATTTTTGGTAGTACTCATAGGAATATTCTCCCTCCCTTTGTTGAATCTCCCACAACCCAGAGATATCTTGTTTCTCTGACTGAGGTAGTTTCTCTACATCTTCATCCCCTTAACCTCAGAATTATGGGTATCGAACGATTGATCCTCCCATATTTCTGGCCATTGTTGGTCTCACTTCTCCTATAAGAATGAAACCTAATGGTCCTAGTTTCAAGATGCCTGGGGATCCCAATATCCTCTTGATGTTTATGCTTACAGACTAATTTTGACTAATTAAATGCAACATAATAGAACTAGCATAAGTAGGAAGTGTATAATTTACCACGGGTATAGAGGACACCTGGGGTATGGGTGATTCGGGGCTGGCTCCATGGACTTCTCCATGGGTTTCTTTGATTTGGGGGGTATTTTTTTCTTCCTCTGGAGAATCCTTCTCTTCCTAGTTCCCGATGTTTCCTAATATTGAGGCTGAATCTTTCGGATCTCCTGCAAGGTCTAGATCTGCTTCATCTTTCCTTGCTTCTCCACACTCTTCCTCTTGTCCACCCATCTAGGGACTACTTCCTCTTTGTGCTTCTCTCTGCTGTAATCTTGTACTAGCCAGTATTTCTAGTCTTCTTACCTTCCACAACTCTTCCTTCTTTATTTCATTTGTTCCTCTTGATCTAATTTATTTCCGCAACACCTCAAATTACTTCACTGCTTTATTAACCTTTCATCACCACCACTTCTCAACAATAGAGGCTCTCCTTAAGGCTCACTCATTTCTTATGTTCATTTCTTGATATTCCCCCATCTGTCAAAGAACCCTTTCCTCTTCTCAGGTCATGATCATAACCCAAAATCACCCTGCCCCAAACGTAGGTGTTTAGGCTACCATCTCAATCGAGGGAATAGGTATCATCCCCTCCTCCATAAAGAATTCTTTGATCCATCGGGGAATTTCACTCAACAGTTTGTCATGTGCACCTTTCTTGAAAATTTCTTCAGCTCATGAAAAATATTGGTTATTCTCAACCGCGAATTCAATGATATATCCCTCTAGAGTCATATTAACCCATAAATCGACTTATTTTCTGATCTGGTTATCTAGTTGATGAAGTGTTGTGATCTTATTTATATCCCAAGTACACATATTCTTGACACGTTCTTGGAATTATGGAGCTTCTTGGAGCCTATATATCCAATGGAATAGTTATTCTGGGAATTTTACCCATAATATCTCATACTGGTCACTCGATTTTTTTGAATAAAGGGAAAAATCTCTTGTATTCCTCTTTCTTTTACGTCACAACTCTGCATCCTTCCATAAAAAGGCTTCATAATTTATTTCCCACAATTTCTGAATATCAGATCTATAGATCCATGGAAGCATTCTCCTCACAGGTTCCCTTTTTAAAACATTGGTCCCGACAACAGAACCATTTTGTTGGTGTAAAAGTGATCAAACCAGGGTCCTTCTTAAGTTACCAACAAAAGGTACTGAAGTAGTCTATAGCACTAGAATTTTCATCTTCCCATAAGGGAAGAAGACTCACCCGAAGCACAACCAAGAAAATAAAGAGAGGGAAGGGTAAGGACAATACTTAGACATACCTCTGAGTTATCAAGATTCATGTTAATCTTGCGCAATATAGATTAACCCTGTAACAATTTTGGACATCTCCTAACTAAGAATAAAGAGAATAGATTTGCATCGTCAATCATAAGGAGCAATTGAAGATTATCAAACATAAAATATAATGCAAAGAAACATTTTATATATATCCAAAAGACTAAACACACAAGATGTATCCAAAATTTGGGCCTCCAATTATATTAACATATCAGGTTCTTCTCACAGTTTGAGTCTCATACACAACTAGTCATAGGATGCTCCTCATCAGATATGAGATAATGTTACAGTCTCTTGCTCCTTTATAGCTAGATTGATATGGAACTCTGATACATTGATTGTTTGTTTCTTACCCAGATCTCTAAAATGTAGCTATGCTAATAGTATACACCATTACAATAGTGACTCTCATCACAACAACAACAACGACAACATAAACATTTTACAATCCTAATAGTCTCATATATATAATATGATATTTAGGTTTGCTATTTGAGAACCCGAGAGTTCTCTCCTTTTCTTGATCTTGTTGCAACTTCTTTCCTCAATCTTAATGTTGTGTTGTCCTTCCAACCACTTTTTGTTTCTTTCTTTTGTCCATTGTCTAGCTCCTCAACAGCTTGTGCAACTTTGTTTCTCCAAAATAAAGCTGCAATATGTCATGCACAACTTTTATCCATCAAAATGAAGGGCCCAATAGGTGTCCTCGAGCTAGAGTAAGAACTACGTGCAATAAATGCATGTAACTTCCCATCTCCCATCGTTAAATGTCATCAACCATAGCATAATGAAGCCCGTTATCTTCCATCAACCCTTTACACATATGTCCAATGTTTTGGAAAAATGACTATACGAACCTCTAATATCAAAAAGTCAGGTCCAAAACCAACACAAGGATCAACAATATATACAATCTGCCAAAGAAATTCTATTACATATGATGACCCATTGTCCAAACACAAGTTGGTGTATAATTCACACTTAGTGTTATAGTATATATGTAGAAATGGCAAGAATCTCTAACGTCATAAAAATTTCTTTTCAAATCAAATTATAAGCTAATCATCCATAAATTGCAATAAGAACCAGAGTTTTTCTTTTGTTCCCAATTGTGTAATTATTCTTGTAATGCAATAATAGGAGAATCTTTGACATATTAGAAAGAGGAATCATTTCCTTTTATTAATATCCTAAAGGGGACCCACCTATTTAGTATTAATAGTACGTACATATAAATGCATTGCAATTTATTTGTAGGCAGGGATCTCATGTTGCATTTTTTTAGGCGTCAACAAACTGGCCACTCCATAGGGAAATCTATTCTCAACAGATTTAGAACTCAAAATGTTAGGATCCATAGAACGATAGAAGTAGGTAATTGAATCTTCTTAGAAAATAGTTATGCAGTAGGGGGAAAATGATGGTTTTAGGGAGAATTTGAGATGGTACTTCAGGGAATAAATTATGGAAAGTGAGATGTATGAGGGGAAGTGGTCATGTATGCATAAAAATAAAAAAAAGTTCACAACTGATAACACTTTTCAAAATTTCGAGGATAATGATTCTGATATGCTCTTGAATCTCAGGATGGAGGGAAGAAAGAGATAGTATAAACAAGGAAGAAACCAAAAAAAACTATGCTAAAACAATATTGAAAGAAAAAAGTTATTCCCTCAGTGTCTCAAAAGGAAGATATCGTAGCATATGTGTGTATCTTGTTTTCATTGATCAACAATACTTACAGAATGACATCATTATGGAAAACATGTTCTAGCCTTTATTTATGATGACCATGCAAAACAAACGACAAAAATAAAAATCAATAACCCAAAATGACATAAAATACGTAAGACAAAAAATATATATACAACAATCATATTTACACAAAATTGAGTTGGTGGTCAATATGGTTCCACATAATGTTTCAAATGGGAACCATTGGTATTGTAAGAAAACAATTGCTCATCCATGTCCTTAAGAAGATATGAATTTGTTTTGAGGATAAAAGCGATTTTAAATGAACCTATCCATAACTTTTGAAATTTAGAATGTCTCCCTCTCTCAGCATGAGTTGAATCCCACAATAAGACTTTGTCATCAATTTTAAATTCGGTAGTATTTTCTCTTTTGTTAAAATACTTCTTCACAATTTGTTTCCTCCTCTTCAAATTAACCAAGGAAAAATTTATTTGTTCTTCCAGAGCTAGCACTGTATTTATCCTTTGAGAAACATCAGAAGAATTTAATTCTTCAGTCTGTAACATCAACCGTAAGGAAGAAATTTCCAATTCCATAGGAAGAATAGCCTCTTATCTGTATACAAGATAGAAAGGTGTAAAGATTGTACTTTCTTTGGTGGTAGTACGGTCTTCCCAAAGAGCATAAGTTAGAAGTGTGTGCCACAAGAGAGGCTTGTCTTCTATGATTCTCTTTATAATTTTGACCAGATTTTAATTAGTAGAGTCTTATTTTCTGTTTCCCTTAGGGTAATAAGTAGATGAAGTGAAATTCTTGACACCTAATTTATCCTGAAATTGGGTCAATTTTGCAAAAAGGAAGGTTAGAACATTGTCTGTAATGATCTCTAATGGAAGGCCAAATATGGAAAAGATATTAGACTTTAGAAAAGAGACTACTTGTTTATCTTGCGCATTTCTAATAGGGACAACCTCATTCCACTTAGTAAAGTAATCAGTGGTTGTCAAAACAAAGATATGTCCTGCATAGGATGCAGGATTGATTGAACTAATAAAGTCTAGACCTGCTATTTTTATTAGTTTACCTACTATGATCTTACCTTACCATCATAAGTTGACCCATGATCATATTTAACAAGCTTCCAACAAAATCCCTCTAAAATTATCGACTCCCCTGGTAACCCAGAAGGAAACACAGTACACAGGGTGCACTATGCAGTCTCACCCGAGATAGTTCTATGGGTGGCTGCAATACTCAGATGCTTGTAGCCTGGGAATAAGTGGGGATCTGTGGTTGTACCTTGTGATATTCATTGATTAGTCCAACACCTTAATTAATATTACTCATGCAAGTGAAATATCATATCTAACTAGTTCCTTCATTCATTTATCTAGTATTTAATCATTAACAACAATGGAGATGCATAACATTCAATCATATAACACAAGTTTTACCGTGGTTCACCCATCTTGG
>ML800965.1:0-24493 GCA_009831015.1 Picea engelmannii | reverse complement strand
AGAGACACATATTTACGTGGTTCACCCAGTGTGGGCTACGTCCACCAGAGAAATTGCCAGGTCCTTCCTTTATTATTATCCAGCAAATGAAGGGATACAACCTACAACAAAACCCGTTGTAACTTCCTCTTCTTTCTCTCACAATATCCTCTTTCAGAATACAATATTCACCCTCGTACATAGACACAATACATTTCCCTCATAAAAGAGGGTTGCCTTCTAGGGAAAAAAACCCTAACATAATATCTACCGTTAGATCTGCGACCTTATAATGAACGGTCCAGATTTACAATGAAATTACAATATACTTTTATAAGGTAATTTTTGCTTCGGGGGCTTCGCCCCCAAACCCCCGCTTGCCCCCAGACCCACCAGCCGGGGGGATGGACCCCCCGGACCCCGCAGAGGGGGTACCCCCCCTCTGCACTCCCCCGCGTGGAAGAGTGTACATACTTTTGGGGTGTAAATACTTCATGGGGTATAGACACGTCTGAAAGCAAAGGACCTCTGCATCAGGAAGATAATCAGGCTCCACAACCAACACTCATCATTGAGCGAAGTGTCCAATTCAAGGAAATTGTCTCACATGTACCTCAACAACCGCATGTCAACACCTTCATTCTTCCACCTGTCTGAGATGATGAGCATGCACATGTCGAATCTTCTTCAGATGAGATTTCTGATTCAAAGGACTTAGATGATCCAGATACAGAGTCAACTTCTGGGAGGAAACTTGTTAGATGCAGATGGGTCTACAGGACCAAGAGCACAACGGATGGAAATATTAGTAGATACAAATCTAGGCTTGTTGCCAAAGGCTTTCAACATGTTCATGGTATTGAATATGATGAGACCTTTGCTCCAGTAGCGAATATGTATTCCATATGATTGGCACTTGACATTGTGTAAACCAAAGGATGGGAAGTCCATCATATTGATGTGAAGAATGCATTTCTTCATGGTGATCTCTCTGAGGAGATCTACATGGAGCACCCCTAGGGATTTATGCAAGACTCATCTTTGGTCTATCAAGTGAAGAAGTCCCTTTATGGACTCAAGTAGGCTCCGAGGGAATGGTATGCCAAGATGGACTCCTACCTGTTGTCAGAGAACTTTGTACATTGTAAATCAGACCCAAATGCCTACATGCTCAGGATGTTTGATTCACTTCTACTTTTAGTTCTATATGTTCATGATTTGCTCATCACCAGTTGCTCGACTTCAACGATTGCTGCAGTCAAGAGGATTCTACATGATAGGTTTTTTATGATGGACATGGGTCCGCTACACTTCTTCCTTGGACTTGAGATCAGTTAGGATGCATCATGCATCAAACTATCTCAGGCCAAGTATGCACAATATATCCTTGAGAGATTTCACATGACAGACTGCAAGTCTGCTCCAACTCCTTTCCTATCAGGAGTCAAACTTGAGGATGGCGGGGAGACTCCATTGGTTGACAAAACACTGTATAGACAACTAGTGGGGATATTGTTGTATCTCACACACTCCATACCATACCGCTCCTATGCAGTTGGCCCAGTTTTCAGGTTCATGCAGGAGTCGCATGAGCTACATTGGAAGGCTTCAAAGCATATCCTTAGATACGTACAGGGCATCATCACCTTTTGGATTCATTATGAGGATGAATCTACATTAGATCTCATCGGGTTTACTGATTCTGACTGGGATGGCAATAGAACTAATCGCAAGTCCACATATGGTTACTCACTCAGTCTTGGTTCTGGGCCTATATGTTGGTCGAGCAAGAAGCAAGATACCATTGTTCTATCTTTAGCCAAGGCAGAGTACATAGGGGTAGTTAACATAACCATTTAGGCTATGTGGCTACAACATTTTCTCATTGAGTTGGGAATTCAGTTTCATCGATTGATCCTCATCTGGTGTGACAACTAGAGCACTCTAAAGTTCTACAAAGATCCAATTTAGAGGTAGCAGACGAAGCACATCTAGATCCACATGCACTACATCCGGGACTTAGTACACGAGGGGATCATCAACCTATAGTTCTATCCTTCAGTAAAACAGATGACATACATCTTCACCAAGACCTTCACTAAGAAAAAGTTCCATTCTCTGCGAAGTCGTCTTGGAGTGAAGGACACAATTGCCTAGCAACTGTAGTTTTTCTTTTTACATACATTTTACCTTGAGGGGGGGGGGGGGTGGGGTTTCCCATGAGGTTTTCCCTCTTTCTTCACTTTATTTCAGTGTATCTTTCATATTTGAGTACCTAACATGGCCTCGTTGTTGGGACCCATTCTTTATTTTCACCATAGTGATGTTCAGGGGGGGATATTGGAGTTACTTCACACACACCTAGGATTTATTTTTCCTAATTTGTTCCTTGTTTATTAGTCATAAGTAGTCATTATCTAGTCTCCTATATTTTAGGGGAGAATATTCCACCTGGAGAATATTCTCTTTCAATTGACACTTCAGTTTGACTAGTTGAGTTGATTTTAAATGCTGCATTAGTTTTGTCACCATGAAACATTGGGATCATCACCAACTAATGCACACTTTCCTTGGAATCATCACCAGAATGGTGCATTACCCTTCATTCTATGATCTACTCCTCACTACTCTTTGTTTAGCCAGTTAATTGAAGACTAGTTGACTAGTTAACTCTGCTAGATGGCAGTTCACTCTTGTAACTTCCTGAGAGACTAGACTAGGTGGCAGTACACTCCTGTAACTGTTGGTGTGTGTCCAGATCACTCTAGACCACCACTATGGCACATTGGTTCTCCTCTAGTGCACACTCATTGAGTTATACAGAGTATATCATGTGTAAATTATTCATTATTCATAACGGTTAATGAGAATTCTTTTATTATTTCTCTCCTTTCTCAATTTATCTTTGTAAATGTGTGTATTATTGTTTAGCTATATCTATTCTGTGCAGGTTCAACACATTTACACAATCAAATTAGAATTGTACAAAGATGTTTCTTCATAGAACAATAGATCTTGTTCATCCTCACTGCTGTAGTAATATTGTTCTTTAATCTCTTGGTCACATTCTTCATAACAATCTGAATTAGTATTATGAATATAATGTTGATATTGAAGAAAAAATATAATAGAAGAAACCATAGGATTTGAAAAATCATTCTCATTGTTACATTCATTTTCTTGTTTATTCAGATCTACTTCAATTTCTTCATCAATGAGTTCTATTTCTTCCTCATTATTGCAAGAATCATCCTCTAAATTATGAAAAAATAAAGTTCAAACTATTCACAACAATTTTCACAAAGAAATTTGGCTGGAAAAGGTCCTTTACAATGTTTATGAAATGTTGTATGAAAATTTTTCAATGAAGAAATGATTGAAGTAGGTAATGAATTATACCATTGTCTTGAATCTCCCTCTAAGGACATAATAAACATCTTCATGAGGACATATTCATTATAGATATTCAATTGATACATATATTCATTAAATTCTAACAAATGTTGTGCAAGATTGTCATCCTTAACTTCTTTAAATATGGGAAGGCAATCTCTGAATTCTTTTGCACTAGGCATAGAATTAGGATAACCAAGTATATTTGAAAAATCAAATGGTGCATACCTTGCAGCTATCTTTGCAGCAAATGAACTTGACATTGGAACACAGTGGAGTCACCAATGAAATAACATTGGAGTCGAATCACAGTATAATTAAAACACAATGGAGTCGCCAAGTGTCCTAATTATGATTCCCTAGAAATGACGCCAAAAATATGTTGTTCTTGAGATTGTTCCAGGCTCAAATAAAAATGTCAAATCATCTCACAGAAAATATTTAATATCTAACCTTTTCATGCCCTAGTTTAAAATATAAAATTTTAATAATAATTACCAGAAATATAAAAAGGCCTCATCTCATTCATAAAGTCCTTTAAATCTTAGAAAAGTATGGAAGTAGAATTAAGATGAACAAAATTGAAACAGAAAACAATGTATCCAATAAATATAAATATTACTCTTTTTCCAATAGAATAAATAACATGAGATTTGACTGTGTTATGAAACTTCTTAAAAATTATAAAGAAAATATCAAAGTGTAGGTCTTATTTTACTCACAGTAAAACAAAGAAAATAATGAACTTCAATAATTGTTTGAAAACTCATTGCAATGGAAGTTGTACCAAATTGCAACACTTATAACACTTTGTTAGGCACAAGCCCAATTATGGGGAAAATCACAATGTGTAAGGTAGACGTGCATGTAGGAAAAGAAGCACGTATAAGGCATATGCACATGCATGGAAAGAAGCACATGCAAGACAGACACACATGTAAGAAAAGTAGCACATGCAAGACAGGCATGCATGCACAAGAGGAAAGCATGTGAGGCGTGCATGCAAGAAGACCTAGCCATGATAGGGTTAGGGTTTTGGTAAGAAGATGTAATGGATAGTAAGCCAAAAACATGGATAAGTAGGTACCTAGGAGGTCTAGGTTGGGGTTCAAATATGGTTGAGTAGTGGTTGGTTATTGCCCATTATTATTATGTCATTCGAAGCGAGAAGGACTAAAAATATGATCTTTTTTGTAATTTTTTGAGCTGAGGAGAGGAAATAAGTTAGATATTGAGGGTTAGATCACAGGATAAGGAGCCTAGTGTGATTTAGTCCACCTCATTTTAGATCTCAACCTCTCTGAGGAGAGTTGTAATGCACGCAATGCTGTAGTTTTGGAAACACCATAATAAAAGAGAAGAGCAGCCAAATATTTGTGGACATAGCCTAAGAGGGGTGAACCATGGTAGATCATGTGTTATGTGATTGAATATTGTGTATTTCCTTTACTATCAATGATTAGATGTTAGAAAAATGTGTGAATGACTAGTTAGATCTACTATTTTTACATGCATGGATAAGAATGACAGGGTATTCAATATAAGTTGAATGTTAACGTAACAAATAAAGATCACATATTTTAATCCCAGAGCCCCACTCATTCCTAGGATGTAAGAACTTGAGTGTTGCAGCCACCAATAGAACTATCTCGGGTGAGACTGTGCAATGCACTCTGTGTACTGCGCTACCTTCTGGTTTACCAGAGGAACTGATAGTTTTAAAGGGGTTTTGTTGGAAACCATGGTATATATGAACCTAGGTTAACCCAAGATAGAAGTAACCAACAAATGGTTATGTTTCCAGTTGGAAAAAAATGGGATTGAGTGAATGCGATTTGCTAAAGAATCGGGAAAAGAATGTCAGTTCTGGTGAGGAAATGTTAAAAAGAATGAGATTATAAAAGGGGATGTTTAGACCGTGGAACCCAACGAAGGCAAAGATTGAGAGCTGGTTGAAAACAAAGGAACTAGAATTTGCACAGAAAGATAATAGAACCTTGAATTTAACTCCATGCAAATATTTGGACAAGTACGTATTTAGCGACATGCATGAAGTATTTTTCTGTGATTTCCCGCATGTGTTGCAGGAGTGGATATTGAGGTTGAAAGAAAAATACCCTACAAATCAGATCAGACATCTAGAGTGGAATTCTGTGGAGATCGTGTAGTTACAAAAAGTTGACAATAAGTTTACATGCATAGTATATTTATGGTTAGACAACATTGTTGCAGGATTTATCACAGAATTTGCAGTAGATATTACGAAGTCTTACAGCGTAGCAGAGAAAGAGTTCCTGAAGGGACCTAGAGGTAGGTATATCATATTGTTGTATACTTCCATCAATATTTTACTATATAACAAAGGTGTAATGACAATGGTATCAGACAACTAAACTTCCCTGTGTGCATGGGGGAAGGGGGAAGCACTGACAAGAGACATAGAAATGGAGGAAGAGATGTATAAGGTAAAGAAGGAGGAGGCATTGGATCTAATCATTATGGAGGAATACCAAATAAGGAAGATCATGGAAACAGTTGGAAGAACGCATAGTGGAGTACCCTACCAATACAAGATGAACAATAAGAAGAGAGCTATAGACGTGAGGAAAGGCTTGGTAAGCGATGAAGAAGAGGTAGAGGATCTTCAGGCTATGGAGAAGATTGAGGAAATCCTGTGCACAACATATGAAATAAAGACAAGAGGTCCAAGGGAAGGAACCAAAGGTAGAAATCCTATCCATATTAGTGTCAATGTGGAACCCATAAACCCATGTGCGACCAATACACTAGAGAGAGCACTATTGTTTAGACAACCAAATTTCAGTGGAAGAAATGTAGCAGGAAGTACATATACATAGGGAGAAACAACTAGGGGAGCCAGTTCAGGAAGAATTAGTTAAGGATCTACACCGCATGGAGGTAGTAGTTCCTCATTCAGGATGGAAGGACATGATCCCACCATTAGGTTACCAAAATTCAAGGGAGAGGCATAGAAGGACTATGAGAAGCACTTGTTCATTTGTGAAAAGATCTTGGAAGCAAAGCAGATCACATATGAGGATACAAAACTTGCACAGTTAACTATCACAACAAGAGACCATGCACTAGATTGGTACACGATCTTAGCTGCAAACAATCCACTAGGAACAACCAAAATGATTGTGGATATTAAGAAGTTGTTGATAAATCAATTCCAGAAGCCCAGCTTAGAGGATCAGTACATGAATGAGATGATAGAGATCAGAAATAAACCAGGGGAATCTATCCGAGAGATTGACCAGAGATTCAAACGATTGAACGAAAAGTTGAAGTATGTCATGACATATATGCAACATAGACATCTATTTTTGAATTCCTTTCTACCACACTTGAAATACTATAACAACCCTAAGTAATTAATTAATTGTCCTGATTTAATAATTGTTTAATGTATATTAGTTAATTAAGTAATTAATTAATTGTCTTGATTTAATAATTGTTTAATGTATATTAGTTAATTAATTAATTAATTAATTGTCTTGATTTAATAATTGTTTAATGTATGTTAGTTAATTAATTAATTAATTAATTAATTTCATGATTAAATATTTGGTTAATGAATTTGAGTTTGATAACTTTTAATTTATTAAATGGAAATTTAACGTATCGAATGAGGGAACCATTAAAGAGAAAGGGGATAAGATGGATGGCATTGAATGGAGGGATAAGGTGGGTGAGTCTTAATGAAAGGGAGAAGGCGGTGAATGAGAGAAGGGGGGGAGGAGGATAAGAGGAGGGAAAAACATTCGAGAGAGAACTTTTGGGATTTTGGGGAGAGAGCATCATTTTGAGAGAGGAGAGGACTATATTGTTGTTTGGGGGCTGGAGTAGCTTGTTGGAGGATGGTTTTGGTTTTTTTTGGAGGAACTTGTTGGAGTTTGGTGGACTGAGACAAGGGGAACCTGTTGCTAGGAGTTTTGGGCTCAGGGGCCAGGAATCCTTAGGGAATCCTGGAGCTAGGGAGCCATAGAGGCTCTATTCCTAGTTGGCTGGGATGTTAGACAGTTTTGGGCAGAGCATCAGGTAGAGTTGGAGAACAACAGTAGCATCAGTTAGAGGTATGTATTTTCATTATTTTGTTGTGTTATGTAATTTATTATGATCGTCTCATAAATTTTAATTATGCTGAATGGTTATGAATGGTTATATATTGGTTATGAATGGTTATATGGTGGTTATGAATGGTTATATGCTGAATAAGGAAATTGTGAAGATACTAGGATAACATTTCTCTAATTAAATTTATGTTTTAGAAGGCTCTGTTGGAAGAGACCTTACAAATACCCTTTGAGATAACAAAATTTTCAAACTCAGGAAGAGGCTCTGCAGGAAGCCTTACAACTAGAACAGAACCAATATTAGAAGAAAGATCCAGGAATAGAGGAGATGAAGGAGAATCTGAAGAATTTAACATTTCAACTAAACTAGAACAACGGTAAGGACTAAAGAGAATTTGTTTAGTGTACCACATGTAGGACAGAAGGACATTGCACAAACGAGTGCCCAACATTCATGTAGCACATGGAAACATGACTTCCAAACCATTTGTTGACAGGAGGAATATGGTGTGAGATATGTAAGACACATGGGCATGATCCATATCATTGTCAAATGATGCAGAAATACCAGACAATTCCTAAGAGTTCATATTGTAACTTTTGCAAGTTAGTGGTCCATGATGACAAAGATTGTAGGACAATGGAGCTGATGAGGGAAAGAACATCAGACACCTATAGGAGGTAGGAAGAAATGATGACAAGGAAAGTTGCACCATAGTTTAACCAAGTACCAGCCCTGTTATCACCATATAATTCCCAGATGGTGTTTGAGTTTCATAATTTTAATGAAGGATTAAATCTCCACAGAACTGTGATAATTTGGAGGACCCAAATATACCTAACAGCGTATGGATGAAATAGCGGAGATATGAAGAGTAAAAATCAGCAGACCGCCGATCCCGAAAGTGTCCTGTATCAACTACTGAGACACGAATCAGAGATATAACTAGAAGGGACATTAAGCAGTCGAGGGCGGGCCGGGGAAAATCGTCGTGGTTTTTTGTGAGACTCATGGCGCCCTTAGAAGTACATCAGAGAAGAGGGTTGTCTGACCAAAACCACTTTTTTTCAACCTCCGATGACAGAGTTGTTAGGAAAGACGTAGACCGTAGATCTTGAAGTGACCCAGATCAACGCCCGAGGCGCATTTCAGCGATTGAAGTAGCACAAGAATTAGCTAACAGAGGGTGGACCAAGGAAAACTGCCCTGGTTTAAATTGTGGACATGTGGGATCCTCAAAGACACATTGGGGCAAAGGATGATTCATATGAAATCGTATTTCTCCAAACCCCGATGGTAATAGATGCTTATAAAAGGAGGAACCCTGGGCATTATTCTATGACAATTTGAAAGCATTCAAACGTTCAGAAATTTGGCGCAAATATTCCATTCAAATTTTGAAGTTCAGAACTGAACCAGACCGTTTTCCTCACCGCTTATCAAGTATTCTTCACCATGGCTTCCAATCCTGCTGTTTTATCCATGAGTGAACCAGATATTTCCTTGAGAGAGGAATCCCTAATTGATAGATATTTTGACGTTTTCGACACAGAGACAATGGTCTCGCCCATTTCTATGTCTAAAGGGAATTTGTTGAACAACACTGGATCCTACATACCCTTTATTGAAGTGGCTCGAGCCTCCTTCACCCCTTATGTCGTAGAAACATTCTTCCCATTCCCTAAATTTGTAAGCTGGTGTGTAGAGCGATATTCCCAGGCAGAAAGAGTCATTTCAAACAAATTAGGGTGAGAAGTCTTGTGTAAAGTAGATGGTCCATCACTCTGACATGGTATAAATATACCAGATGCCTCCCCCATAGTGTCAAAACCTTTGAGGAACATAGAATGATACGATTTATAGAGAATGCTTGCCCGAGGTAAAAACCCTGTTTCTGCAAACCATAGTCAAGCCTGAACATTATTCAGAGAGTCTATCCTTGCCTGTCAGTATAAACGTCATGATCATCGAAGTCTAGTGGGCTTGGTCTCTGATGAGTCAAATCCTAGGTCTAGACAATGACAAGTTTGTGGTAGAGGTTATGTTAGGGTTCTTGTTGATTTTCTTCCTGTCTGGGTAGTCAGTCTGTGTCAGTTTTGATGAATTTATTGTAGAAAATATACATCAACAGCTGGTTAATTTCAACTCGTTAAGACATTTCAGATACTACTCTCACCTGTTAAGAATGTTTTTGGGATCTAACAACACCAAGATTCCTGAGGCTGCATTTATTTTGACCAAGTGTAAAAATATCACCATGCTCATCTTCATCAACAAGATCATGTCCAGGATATATAGTCTCATTTTTGGTTCAGATTTGCCAAGAGTCCTAGAAGAGATGAAGAGTTCATTGCAGTCGAGTCCAGAGAACATGATGGGAGACTGTATTCTTTTCACTTAGTCCACCATGATTTGGGTATACAGATGCTAGGAAGGACCTCACCTTTTACCGGATTTTTTGACTCCCAAGATATTTGCTTTCGAATTTATAAGACAAAGGGTCATCTCAGAGACTGGGAATTTCCTCAAAGCTCACAAGGCTTCTAATCTAAAATTCTCGTTCGTGGTAGGTCCCTTTGTGGTGAAGAGAAAGTCTTGTTTGCCTCAAATGCAATCCAAACTCAATGAATTTGGGTTTACACAGTTGCAAGGAAGAAGATATGATCCACATCAGATTATATCAAAGAGGAGATTGGAAAGAAGACAAGGCCCTTATAAGAACTAGCACATTGAAGGATTAGATAAATTGGCCAATCTAGAGACCTGTATAGAGATGGAGGTCACCATGCAACATGATCAAACAAAACAAAAAGAGCTTACTTTTCAACAAAGTTCAGCATAGAAATCCTCACCCAGGTTGATTGTCAAAGATCCTAAAATGAGCATCTTCAATAAGAGAAGTAGTTCAAAATCCCTAGGGGATAGTAGCCAGCAAGACACCCTCAAGAAAATGAGAGCCACATCACCCTCTCCAGTTATTGAATTGGAAGAGGAAGAATAGAAAGGAAATAACTCGTGTGGTTGGGTAAGACAAAGTACAATGTCCCCAGAACCAACAAATGATCTCCAATTGTCACCAATCTTGTAGATCCAATGGAAGCACAGGGCAGAACAAATGTCGCAGAAGCAGCCGGGTGGTCAGAGAGGTTGTTCATGATGTTGAATTGCTTCTTTTTTGCTAATTATTTTAAATCATTTCGTATACCGAAACTGACATTCGAAACTATTACAGAAGCTGAAATACTTCAATTTTAGTTATTTTTTATCAAATTGTATAAGTACTAAGAGACTTGATTTAATTAATGTTGGCAGAAGTGAAAGAGCACCTTTTGGTTGTATCAAACTTCATTTGTAAATTTTCTGAATCTGGATTGAATAAAAATGTAGAAGATTTTGAAGTCTCTATGAAAAGATTCTAGCGGGTGGTGATATGAGATTTGTTTCCTTTCATCGTATGTATTTCCTATAACCTATTATTTCATTTACATTTTCTTCTATTTAAATTGGAGAGTTTAAACGCCTAGAATTCATCTTGTGACGCTCTTGGCTTAAGCAATTTAAACTATGTGATTGTCTTCTTAACTTATTCAGAATTCATCTTAGTAATGCTCTGATGCAGTTATTTGTTTTCTTCATCTTCCTACAAACCTCTTTATTTCAAGAATAACTCATATTCATCACCTTATTTAGCCTTTGTCTTATGGAGAGTTCTATCAGTCAATGCATTGTTTTCGTTCACTTTCATAATTTTGACTCGATAGCCCATAGTGTTCCCCACTTCTTTGCCAACAACTTTATTAAAAACCCCCAAAACAAACCAAGTCTAGCCACCAATTTCCATATATATATCAAGTGACATGAGAGATCCCTCTCTGAGTTGAGCAGGCTAGTGCCTCAGCTCTAAATCTAGTTGAAACAGTTACCTTTGTCATTTGTCTATTCAACCAGACAAAATTTACAGAGTGCTAACAAACCCCATATAACACTGTCCAACTGCAGTACAATACTGCGCTTCCACAGTATAATCTCATGCAGTATAATCAGGTTCCTCAATACAATGCATCCTTAGGAGATCGAGATGGATACAGAGGTGGAGGACGAGGCATAGGAGGCTTTGGAAGAGGAAGACGAATGGTGGTATGCCATAACTATCAACAACCAAGACACTATCCAAGAGAATGTCCACTTCCACCTGTGACATGTATGTATTTGCGTGCATCATATCATGACACAAAAGACAGTATGACACTATTGGGGAAGATCCAGGAAAAGAGGAATAAAAAAAATTAGAATGTTCAATAGATTTGTACCAAAGCAAGGGATGATGGAAGAATAATCAACATATTTATGCATGGAGGAGATAAAACAAGAGATGACGTAGTAAGACAAGATCCAACACAACACCAATGGGTGAATAAGAATTTTGAACCACATAAGCAGTTTGATGCGCATAACGAAAGGGAGCTATTCAAGAAAGAAAGATAAGAATTATTGAATCCAGACATTGCATCTACATCAACTACGCAACATACTCGGGACGTACCAATGTACGAGATACATTCATCATCGGTTCATGCTAATGAAGCATGACCCCTAGGACAAGTAAGTACCATAAAGGATTTTTTGCAATCCTTTGTTAAACTACTAAATGATCCATCATCTATTAAAGTATTACAAAATATGTTAGAAATATGTAACACATACATAGAGGGAAATATAGAGCAGAAAACAGTTAATCACTTGCATACAACGAGGAGGAAAAGTAGAGAGTTCAGGTTGAATGTCAACATTGGAGATTTCAACATGGGGGATATTATACTATATTTAGGCTCCGAAGTAAATGTGTTACCCAAGAAGACATGTAAATTTATGGGAGAGTCCACATTAGGATATTTACTTTTTCAGCTGAAACTAGAAAATCAACACACGGTTCTTCCAATTGGAAGGCTAAAGGGTGTGACAACAGATCTGGATGGAGTGCGCATTAAAGTCGATTTTGAAGTGATAGAAATAGTGGATGGCACAACAACTTATCCAACATTTCTTGGCTTGGATTGGTATTTTGACAACTAGGCCATAATCAACTTGAATACAAGGAATATGACATTTGATTCAGGATAATATAGAGTTGTTGCACCACTAGACCCATCAGAAGGAGAAAGTTTTGTAGAACCCACTTTCTTGGATGTAGATGAAATCAACCGTTTATATAGAACCATCGCACGAGAAGAAGATTATGTGAATCAACTACAAATGGGGTACTCATTTGGAGAAGTATCACATCATGTTCTTCAGACTCAAATATAGGGTTGGGTATTTGGAATAAGATATTACATGAAGTATCCATGAGAAGGTGCACAAAAATAGACTGCGTAGTAAGATGGGTAGGTACAAAGATAAGAGAACCTCCTAGTTTTCATGGGATGAATGACTTATAATAATTCCTAACAAGATATGAAGATGAAGCGTTAGAAAATCAAAGTATCTTATCTTTGGACATAGCACTCAAGGAAACACCTACAATATGGTGGGGTGTGCACAAAGAGACAGTCAAGGATTGGTACCAATGTAAGCAGTTACTACGCATTAGATTTTGCATGGAACAAAGAAGCAATGAACTACAGAGATACAATGGATAGGGGTCACCAACAGAACACTTGGAGAAGTGCAAAACACTACGGAAAATGACACCACTAGAAGAGTGGCTTCATCACTTCATTCACACATTGGAAGGAATTCCAACAAACTGGTATGTAGCCTAGGAACTACGCAGAGGCACTGCAAAATGGAAAACATTACAACAAAATTTTATAGTCACCACAACGTATAATATTGATCATATTGTGCAAACAATTGATCAATATCGATAGGATATCGAAAACCTCTAGGGAAAAATCATTCCTACAACTCCCCTAGAGGTGAAGGAACAAAGGAGGCAAGAAGTTGTACGACAAATGGAGGAAATGGAACGATAAGTCAGTGAAGATAAGGACTTGTTTGATAGGGTGACACAACTATGGACAACACTAGAAGAATATGAATAGTTCCATCACTAGGACCAGGAAGAGGAAAAGATAAGTGCAACCATCCATGACCTCAAGCAGAGGCATAAAACAATGAATATCATCAAGCGCCTCAAAGGAGTGCAAGACATGAAGAAGTTGCAAGAAGAGCTAGTAGTTACGCAGAAGAAAAAGAAGGACTGACAACCTCAAATGGAACCTCTCCAAGAGCTATCCACGGAGGTCATTGTGTAGGCAGAGGAGGCAAAGAATAATATGGCTCAAACACAGGTAGAGTGCATAGAAATGATCCAGGAGGAGATCACATCGCAAGTGTCAGATGCACTAAAAGAAAATGTCATGCAAGCTCAAACACAAGAAAGGGAAATTGTAGAAAAGTTAAACACTCTAGAAAGAGTTGTTGAGGAAGTGGACACAATCTAAGTGGCTTGGGACGAGCCACATGTTAGTGTTGGGGGTCTGTTGTGTGAAGGCCCATTTTTGGGAAAAGGCCATTTTTTGAGAGAAAATAATGAAGTGGAAAGAAAATAAAATTAGAAGGAGAAGAAACAGATGTGAAGGAAGCATGCGAGGAGCACATGCAATGGAGACCTAACTACATTAGAGTTAAGGTTTTTTCCTGATATTGTAATGGTTGATAAGCTAATAATATGTATAAGTAGTACCTAGGAGGTCTAAAGAGAGGGGGATATAGAGAGAAGAATGAGAAAGGCTAGAAATGCAACATTTTTGTAAGCTAGTGAGCTAGAGAAGAGTCAAGAAACTCAATCCCGAGGGTTAGATCACAGGTTGAGGAGCCTGGTGTGACCTAGTCAGCCTCACAAGCATCGGGAAGCCTATGAATATTGTAAGATATAAGAATGTAAATGTGTGTGGCATGATATATTTATGAGACACAATAAAAGAGATTGAGAGACAAATATTTGTGGACATATCCCAAGATGGGTGAACCACGGTAAAACTTGTGTTATATGATTGAATGTTATGCATCTCCATTGTTGTTAATGATTAAATACTAGATAAATGAATGAAGGAACTAGTTAGATATGATATTTCACTTGCATGAGTAATATTAATTAAGGTGTTGGACTAATCAATGAATATCACAAGGTACAACCACAGATCCCCACTTATTCCCAGGCTACAAGCATCTGAGTATTGCAGCCACCCATAGAACTATCTCGGGTGAGACTGCATAGTGCACCCTGTGTACTGTGTTTCCTTCTGGGTTACCAGGGGAGTCGATAATTTTAGAGGGATTTTGTTGGAAGCTTGTTAAATATGATCATGGGTCAACTTATGATGGTAAGGTAAGATCATAGTAGGTAAACTAATAAAAATAGCAGGTCTAGACTTTATTAGTTCAATCAATCCTGCATCCTATGCAGGACATATCTTTGTTTTGACAACCACTGATTACTTTACTAAGTGGAATGAGGTTGTCCCTATTAGAAATGCGCAAGATAAACAAGTAGTCTCTTTTCTAAAGTCTAATATCTTTTCCATATTTGGCCTTCCATTAGAGATCATTACAGACAATGTTCTAACCTTCCTTTTTGCAAAATTGACCCAATTTCAGGATAAATTAGGTGTCAAGAATTTCACTTCATCTACTTATTACCCTAAGGGAAACAGAAAATAAGACTCTACTAATTAAAATCTGGTCAAAATTATAAAGAGAATCATAGAAGACAAGCCTCTCTTGTGGCACACACTTCTAACTTATGCTCTTTGGGAAGACCGTACTACCACCAAAGAAAGTACAATCTTTACACCTTTCTATCTTGTATACAGATAAGAGGCTATTCTTCCTATGGAATTGGAAATTTCTTCCTTACGGTTGATGTTACAGACTGAAGAATTAAATTCTTCTGATGTTTCTCAAAGGATAAATACAGTGCTAGCTCTGGAAGAACAAATAAATTTTTCCTTGGTTAATTTGAAGAGGAGGAAACAAATTGTGAAGAAGTATTTTAACAAAAGAGAAAATACTACCGAATTTAAAATTGATGACAAAGTCTTATTGTGGGATTCAACTCATGCTGAGAGAGGGAGACATTCTAAATTTCAAAAGTTATGGATAGGTTCATTTAAAATCGCTTTTATCCTCAAAACAAATTCATATCTTCTTAAGGACATGGATGAGCAATTGTTTTCTTACAATACCAATGGTTCCCATTTGAAACATTATGTGGAACCATATTGACCACCAACTCAATTTTGTGTAAATATGATTGTTGTATATATATTTTTTGTCTTACGTATTTTATGTCATTTTGGGTTATTGATTTTTATTTTTGTCGTTTGTTTTGCATGGTCATCATAAATAAAGGCTAGAACATGTTTTCCATAATGATGTCATTCTGTAAGTATTGTTGATCAATGAAAACAAGATACACACATATGCTACGATATCTTCCTTTTGAGACACTGAGGGAATAACTTTTTTCTTTCAATATTGTTTTAGCATAGTTTTTTTTGGTTTCTTCCTTGTTTATACTATCTCTTTCTTCCCTCCATCCTGAGATTCAAGAGCATATCAGAATCATTATCCTCGAAATTTTGAAAAGTGTTATCAGTTGTGAACTTTTTTTTATTTTTATGCATACATGACCACTTCCCCTCATACATCTCACTTTCCATAATTTATTCCCTGAAGTACCATCTCAAATTCTCCCTAAAACCATCATTTTCCCCCTACTGCATAACTATTTTCTAAGAAGATTCAATTACCTACTTCTATCGTTCTATGGATCCTAACATTTTGAGTTCTAAATCTGTTGAGAATAGATTTCCCTATGGAGTGGCCAGTTTGTTGACGCCTAAAAAAATGCAACATGAGATCCCTGCCTACAAATAAATTGCAATGCATTTATATGTACGTACTATTAATACTAAATAGGTGGGTCCCCTTTAGGATATTAATAAAAGGAAATGATTCCTCTTTCTAATATGTCAAAGATTCTCCTATTATTGCATTACAAGAATAATTACACAATTGGGAACAAAAGAAAAACTCTGGTTCTTATTGCAATTTATGGATGATTAGCTTATAATTTGATTTGAAAAGAAATTTTTATGACGTTAGAGATTCTTGCCATTTCTACATATATACTATAACACTAAGTGTGAATTATACACCAACTTGTGTTTGGACAATGGGTCATCATATGTAATAGAATTTCTTTGGCAGATTGTATATATTGTTGATCCTTGTGTTGGTTTTGGACCTGACTTTTTGATATTAGAGGTTCGTATAGTCATTTTTCCAAAACATTGGACATATGTGTAAAGGGTTGATGGAAGATAACGGGCTTCATTATGCTATGGTTGATGACATTTAACGATGGGAGATGGGAAGTTACATGCATTTATTGCACGTAGTTCTTACTCTAGCTCGAGGACACCTATTGGGCCCTTCATTTTGATGGATAAAAGTTGTGCATGACATATTGCAGCTTTATTTTGGAGAAACAAAGTTGCACAAGCTGTTGAGGAGCTAGACAATGGACAAAAGAAAGAAACAAAAAGTGGTTGGAAGGACAACACAACATTAAGATTGAGGAAAGAAGTTGCAACAAGATCAAGAAAAGGAGAGAACTCTCGGGTTCTCAAATAGCAAACCTAAATATCATATTATATATATGAGACTATTAGGATTGTAAAATGTTTATGTTGTCGTTGTTGTTGTTGTGATGAGAGTCACTATTGTAATGGTGTATACTATTAGCATAGCTACATTTTAGAGATCTGGGTAAGAAACAAACAATCAATGTATCAGAGTTCCATATCAATCTAGCTATAAAGGAGCAAGAGACTGTAACATTATCTCATATCTGATGAGGAGCATCCTATGACTAGTTGTGTATGAGACTCAAACTGTGAGAAGAACCTGATATGTTAATATAATTGGAGGCCCAAATTTTGGATACATCTTGTGTGTTTAGTCTTTTGGATATATATAAAATGTTTCTTTGCATTATATTTTATGTTTGATAATCTTCAATTGCTCCTTATGATTGACGATGCAAATCTATTCTCTTTATTCTTAGTTAGGAGATGTCCAAAATTGTTACAGGGTTAATCTATATTGCGCAAGATTAACATGAATCTTGATAACTCAGAGGTATGTCTAAGTATTGTCCTTACCCTTCCCTCTCTTTATTTTCTTGGTTGTGCTTCGGGTGAGTCTTCTTCCCTTATGGGAAGATGAAAATTCTAGTGCTATAGACTACTTCAGTACCTTTTGTTGGTAACTTAAGAAGGACCCTGGTTTGATCACTTTTACACCAACAAAATGGTTCTGTTGTCGGGACCAATGTTTTAAAAAGGGAACCTGTGAGGAGAATGCTTCCATGGATCTATAGATCTGATATTCAGAAATTGTGGGAAATAAATTATGAAGCCTTTTTATGGAAGGATGCAGAGTTGTGACGTAAAAGAAAGAGGAATACAAGAGATTTTTCCCTTTATTCAAAAAAATCGAGTGACCAGTATGAGATATTATGGGTAAAATTCCCAGAATAACTATTCCATTGGATATATAGGCTCCAAGAAGCTCCATAATTCCAAGAACGTGTCAAGAATATGTGTACTTGGGATATAAATAAGATCACAACACTTCATCAACTAGATAACCAGATCAGAAAATAAGTCGATTTATGGGTTAATATGACTCTAGAGGGATATATCATTGAATTCGCGGTTGAGAATAACCAATATTTTTCATGAGCTGAAGAAATTTTCAAGAAAGGTGCACATGACAAACTGTTGAGTGAAATTCCCCGATGGATCAAAGAATTCTTTATGGAGGAGGGGATGATACCTATTCCCTCGATTGAGATGGTAGCCTAAACACCTACGTTTGGGGCAGGGTGATTTTGGGTTATGATCATGACCTGAGAAGAGGAAAGGGTTCTTTGACAGATGGGGGAATATCAAGAAATGAACATAAGAAATGAGTGAGCCTTAAGGAGAGCCTCTATTGTTGAGAAGTGGTGGTGATGAAAGGTTAATAAAGCAGTGAAGTAATTTGAGGTGTTGCGGAAATAAATTAGATCAAGAGGAACAAATGAAATAAAGAAGGAAGAGTTGTGGAAGGTAAGAAGACTAGAAATACTGGCTAGTACAAGATTACAGCAGAGAGAAGCACAAAGAGGAAGTAGTCCCTAGATGGGTGGACAAGAGGAAGAGTGTGGAGAAGCAAGGAAAGATGAAGCAGATCTAGACCTTGCAGGAGATCCGAAAGATTCAGCCTCAATATTAGGAAACATCGGGAACTAGGAAGAGAAGGATTCTCCAGAGGAAGAAAAAAATACCCCCCAAATCAAAGAAACCCATGGAGAAGTCCATGGAGCCAGCCCCGAATCACCCATACCCCAGGTGTCCTCTATACCCGTGGTAAATTATACACTTCCTACTTATGCTAGTTCTATTATGTTGCATTTAATTAGTCAAAATTAGTCTGTAAGCATAAACATCAAGAGGATATTGGGATCCCCAGGCATCTTGAAACTAGGACCATTAGGTTTCATTCTTATAGGAGAAGTGAGACCAACAATGGCCAGAAATATGGGAGGATCAATCGTTCGATACCCATAATTCTGAGGTTAAGGGGATGAAGATGTAGAGAAACTACCTCAGTCAGAGAAACAAGATATCTCTGGGTTGTGGGAGATTCAACAAAGGGAGGGAGAATATTCCTATGAGTACTACCAAAAATTTGAAGATGCTATTGGGAGGCTAGCGCATCCAATTAACGAATATCACCAGAGGGAATAGTACATACAAGGATTACTACCTTTGAATATAATTCCTTTAATGAAACAATGGATAGCCACATTAAAAGATGCCTTGGAATAGTCGATGAAGATAGAAGCCATGGAAGGTTATCTAGTGAGTTTGAGAATGACCAGGCCTTGAGTAAATGAAAATTTGTCTCAACTCCAGGGACAAATATCGACACTAACGAAAAATATCCAAGAATTACCCACACCAAGACCAAGACGAAGCTGTAAGAAGGGATAGTAGTTGCGCAGAAGCTAAAGAAAGGCTGACAAGCTCAAATGGAACCTCTCCAATAACTAGTCATGGAGGTCATTGTGCAGGCAGAGGAGGGAAAGAAGAACACGACACAAACACAGGTAGAGTGTGCATAAATGATCTGGTAGGAGATCACAATGCAAGTGTTAGATGCGATCAAATAAAATGTCATGCAAGCTAAAACATAAGAAATGGAACTTGAAAACAAGTTACACACTCTATCAGGAGTTGTTGAGGAAGTGCGCACAATATAGGTGGCTTGGGAAGAGCCACATGTCAGTGTTGGGGGCATGTTGGGTGAAGACCCATTTTTTGGAAAAGGCTATTTTTGGAGAGAAAAGCATGAAGTGGAAAGAAAATACACTATGAAGGAAAGACAACATATGCAAAGGAAGCATGCGAGGTGTGCATACAAGGGAGACCTAACTACATTAGCGTTAGGGTTTTTGCATGATATTGTGATGGCTGATAATACAAGAATATGTATAAGTAGTACCTAGGAGGTCTAGAGAGAGGGGGAGAAAGAGAGAAGAATGAGAAAGGCTAGAATTGCAAAAAAATTTGTAAGCTGGTGAGCTAGAGAAGATTCGAGCAACTCGATCCCAAGGGTTAGATCGTAGGCTGAGGAGCCTAGTGCGACCTAGTCATCCTCACAACGATCAGGAAGCCTATGAATATTGTAAGATCCAAGACTATAAATGCATGCGATGTGAAATATTTCTGAGACATAATAAAATATCTTGAGAGCCAAATATTTATGGATGTAGCCCAGGAGGGGGTGAACTACAGTAAAACTTGTGTTATATGATTGAATGTTATGCATCTCCATTGTTGTTAATGATTAAATGCTAGATAATGAATGAAGGAACTAGTTAGATCTGATATTTCGCTTGCATGAGTAAGATTAATTAAGGTGTTTGGCTAATCCATGAATATCACTATTTACAACCACATATCCCCACTTATTCCCAGGCTACAAGTGTCTGAGTATTATATCCACCCATAAAACTATCTCGGGTGAGACTGTACAATGCATCATGTGTACTGCATTGCCTTTTGGGTTACTAGGTGAGCCGATAGTTTTAGAGGGATTTTTTTGGAATCTTGTTAAATCTGAACATGGGTCAACTTATGATGGTAAGGTAAGATCAGAGTAGGTAAACTAATAAAACCAACAAGTCTATACTTTATTGGTCCAATCAATCCTTCATCCTCTGCAAGACATATCTTTATTTTGACAACCACTGATTAATTTACTAAGTGGAATGAGGTTGTTCCTATTAGACATGTGCAAGATGAACAAGTAGTCTCTTTTATAGAGTCTAATATCTTTTCCATATTTGGCCTTCCATTAGATATCATTAGAGATAATTTTCCATCCTTCATTTCTGCAAAATTGACCCAATTTCTGGCTAAATTAGGTGTCAAGCATTTAACTTCATCTACTTATTACCCTTGGGGAAACAGACAAAGAGAGTCTACTAATAAAAACCTAGTCATAATTATAAAGAGAATCATAGAAGACAAAGCTCGCATGTGGCACACACTTCTAACTTATGCTCTTTGGGAAGACCATACTACCACCAAAGAAAGTACAAGATTTACTTCTTTCCATCTTGTATATGGACAAGAGGCTATTCTTCCTATTGAATTGGAACTTTCTTCCTTACGATTGATGTTACAGACTGAAGAATTAAATTTTTCTGATGTTTCTCAAAGGATAAATACAATGCTAGCCCTAGAAGAACAAATAAATTGTTCCTTGGAAAATTTGAAGAGGAGGAAACAAATAGTGAAGAAGTATTTTAACAAAAGAGAAAATACTGTTGAATTTAAATTTGATGACAAAGTCTTTTTATGGGATTCAACTCACGCTAAGAGAGGGATACATTCTAAATTTCAAAATTTATGGCTAGGTCCATTTAAAATCGCTTCTATCCTCGACACAAATTCATATCTTCTTAAGGACATGGATGAGCGATTGTTTTCTTACAGTACCAATGGTTCCCATTTGAAATAGTTTTTGGAACCATATTGACCACCGACTCAATTTTGTGTAAATATGATTGTTGTATATATATATTTTTTCTTACGTATTTTATGTCATTTTGGGTTATTGAGTTTTATTTTCCTTTGTTTGTTTTGCATGGTCATCAAAAATAAAGTTTGGAATAGTTTTTCCATAATGATTTCATTATGTAAGTATTGTTGATCAATGAAAACAAGATAGACATAGCTGCTACAATATCTTCCTTTTGAGACACTGAGGGAATAATTTTTTTCTTTCAATAATGTTTTATTATAGTTCATTTTGTTTTCTTCCTTGTTTCTGCTATCCCTTTCTTCCCTCCATCTTGAGATTCAAGAGCATGTCAGAATCATTATCCTCAAAATTTTGAAAAGTGTTATTAGTTATGAACTTTGTTGATTGTTATGCATACAGGACCACTTCCCCTCATACATCTCACTTTCCATAATTTATTCCCCAAAGTACCATCTCATATTTTCCCTTAAACCATCATTTTTCCCCTGTTGCATAACTATTTTCTGAGCAGATTCAATTACCTACTTTTACTAGTCTATGGATCCTAACATTTTGAGTTCTAAATCCTTTGAGAACAAATTTTCCTATAGAGTGGCCAGTTTGTTGACGCCTAAACAAATGAAACATGAGATCCCTTCCTGCAAATAAGTTGCAATGCATTTATACATACATACTATTAATACTAAATAGGTGGGACCCCTTTAGGATATTAATAAAATGAAATGATTCCTCTTTCTAAGATGTCAAAGTTTCGCCTATTATTGCATTACAAGAATAATTACACAATTCAGAAAAAAACAAAAACTTCGGTTCTAATTGAAATTTATGGATGATTGGTTTATAATTTGATTTGAAAAGAAATGTTATGTTGTTAGACATTCTTTCCCTTGCTACATCTATACTATAACACTAAGTGTGAATTATACACCAACTTATGTTTGGAAAATGGGTCATCATATCGTATGGAATTTCTTTGGAAGATTGTATATGTTGTGGATCCTTGTGGTGGTTTTGGACTCGACTTTTTGATATTAGAGGTCTGTATAGTCACTTTTACAAAACATTGGACATATGTGTAAAGGGTTGATGGAAGCTAGCATGCTTCATTATGCTATGGTTGATGAAATTTAACAATGGGAGATGGGAAGCGACGTGAATTTATTACACGTCGTTCTTAACCTATCTCAAGGACGCCTGTTGGGGCCTTCGTTTTGATGGATAGAAGTTGTGCACGTCATATTGCAGCTTCATTTTGGAGAACAAAAGTTGCACTTGATGTTGAGGAGTGGCACAATGGGAAAAAGAAAGAAACAAGAAGTGGTTATAATGTCAACACAACATTAAGATTGAGGAAAGAAGTTGCAACAAGATCAAGAAGAAGAGAGAACTCTTGGGTTCTCAACCAATGAACCTAAATATCATATTATATATATGAGACTAATAGGATTGTAAAATTTTGATGTTGTCGTTGTTGTTGTTGTGACGAGAGTCACTGTTGTAATGGTCTATATTGTTAGCATAACTAAGTTTTAGAGATCTGGGTAAGAACCAGACAGTCAATGTATCAGAGTTCTGTATAAATCTATATGTAAAGGAGAAAGAGAATATAACATTGTCTCATATATGATGAGGAGCATCCTATGACTAGTTATGTATGAAACTCAAACTGTGAGAAGAACCTGATATGCTAATATAATTGGAGGCCCAAATTTTGGATACATCTTGTGTATTTAGTATTATGGATATATATAGAATGTTTCTCTTCATTATATTTTATGTATGATATTCTTCAATTTCTCCTTATGAATGCAGATGCAAATCTATTCTCTTTATTCTTAGTTAGGAGATGTCCAAAATTGTTACAGGGTTAATCTATCTTGTGCAAGACTAACATGAATCTTGATAACTGAGAAGTCTGTCTAAGTATTCTCCTTACCCTTCCCTCTCTTTCTTGTCTCGGTTTCACTTCGGGTGAGACTTCTTCCCTTATAGGAAGATGAAAATGCTAGTGCTCTAGAATACTTCGGTACCTTTTATTGGTAACTTAAGAAGGACCCTAGTCTGATCACTTTTATGCCAACAAAATGGTTCCGTTGTCGAGACCAATGTTTTAAAAAGGGAACCTGTGAGGAGAATTCTTCCACGGATCTATAGATATGATATTCAACAATGGTGGGAAATAAATTGTGAAGCCTTTATATGGGAGGAAGTAGAGTTGTGAGGTAAAAGCGAGAGGAATACAAGAGATTATGTCTTTTATTCAGAAAGATCAAGTGACCAGTACGAGATATTATGGGTAAAATTCCTAGAAGAAATATTCCATTGGATGGATAGGCTCCAAGAATCCCCATAATTCAAAGAATGCATCATGAATACTTGTACTTCGGATATAGAGAATATCACAACACTTCATCAACTAGATCACCAGATCACACAAGAAGTTGATTTATGGGTTAATATGACTCTAGATGGATATATCATTCAATTCAAGGCTGAGAATCACCAATATTTTTCATGAGCTGAAGAAAATTTCAAGAAAGGTGCATGCGGAAAACTGTTGAGGGAACTTCCCCTGTGGATCAAAGCATTCTTGATGGAGGAGGAAATGATACCTATTCCCTCGATTGAGATGGAAGCCTAAACACCTATGCTTGGGGTAGGGTGATTTTGGGATATGATCATGACCTAATAAAGGGAAAGGGTTCTTTGACATATCGATGAAGATCAAGAAATGAACATAAGAAACAAGCGAGCCTTAAGGAGAGCCTCCATTGTCGAGAAGTGGTGGCGCGGAAAGGTAAATAAAGCAGTGAAGTAATCTGAGGTGTTGTGGAAAGAAATCATATCAAGAGGAACAAATGAAAGAAAAAAGGAAGAGTTGTGGAAGGTAAGAAGACAAGAAATATTGGCTAGT
>ML800964.1:151984-176598 GCA_009831015.1 Picea engelmannii | reverse complement strand
GATTTTCAAATTATAGTGTGAATGTTAGGGAGAAACATCTACCAAAAAGTGGCAGATGAAGGAGCCTTGACTTGCATCATGTTTATTTCTTGTTGGAAAACCATTGGCTCTACCAAGCTTGATAAATCTTCCACACCTTTAAAATCATTTGATGGACATATGTTCCAATCATATTGGAAATGTTACCACCATACCCATTGAGTTATGTGGAAATATTGTCTATGTTTCCATAGAGTTCATCGATGCACCACTTGAGTACAATTTGTTACTTGAGCGCACTTGGTTCTATGAGATGTCTGTAATTGTCTCCTTGGTCTTTAGGGTTTTACATTTCCCTCATCAAGGTAAAATAATTACGATCAATCAACTTGAATTTTTCACCCCAAAACTTGGATCCAATGCATGGTATAATGCACCCTTTGTAGGTTATACTACACAACCTACTATGAACGTTGGTGCGGGGATGTTTAAAAATTCTTCACTTATGGGTATATTTCCCATTCCCCCACCATATCCTACTGCAATCATCTCCCCCATAAAGATGATTTCCTCATCTAACAGTGGATCCCTTGGGTGTTTTGATCCTTGGGTGGTACCTGGTCATGAGGATGTTGATTCATGCATAGCATCCATACCACTCACCCCGGTAGATATTGTTGATCTGTCAATCCCATTAGTATCTATCGATACTAGTCGACACCTCCATCCTCATATGGAGTGTGATCAACCTACTCCTCCCATATAGGTTGTTGACTCTCTCAATTCACATGACTCCCTTTATTGTGAGTTTCCTCTAGAAGAGGCCATCTTGGATGTCATGGATTCCACAGAAAATCCTAAGGAATATGAGCATCATCTAGAATCCATCCGCCCTAGTTTGGAGCTAATGAGAGTTTACATGGTGGGTCTTGATCCGGGACTGAAGACATTTGTTGGGAAACCTAGTGAAACCCCTACTATTGACCCTTTTCTACCTCAGTTATCTTTTCTATAACTCACCACTGAATTATCTGGTTCCCCTTCCATCGAATATTCATGTTTCATACCCCCTTTACATCTTTATGGATCCCATCAAGGAGCTTCCCTAGCTCATGAGACTAATCATAATGAATATCTTTATATTGATCCCAGGTGGCATGGCCCTAGCATGGTCAACCATATTATGATGACATTGAATCATGAGTTCATTAATTATGAAAAGGATCCTTGTCCTGATCCTAGCCATGGGATCTACTTGGCGTAAAGCATCAAGATGTGTAGTTCCTTGAAAATAGGTGTGTGGTGTGAGCGTTTTGTTTTTTTGTTGCATATATCATATCCAAAAAGTCCAAAAATATTTTCTTTTTTGAGATTTCACTATGTTTTTTGAACTTGGAATCTAGTTTAGAGGTGTTTGATGGGATTTTATGGACTTTTTACAAGGATGGATACATCCCCTAAACTTGAGGTACATGTTTCTCACCTGGAATATAGGGATAGGTTTTTCCCTCCATATTCTTCTTTACATTATTAACCGTCCATGTTGTCGTCACTAGGCTTAGGTTTGAACCCAACCAGTTGCGATGCTAACCATTCCTTTTTCATTTCAGAACTAGTATGGTAGTGCCTACCCTTCATGGGAACCCTAGTTAGCACCCGAATTTTCATTTGGTTCCCATACCACATTTTTTCGTAGGCATGAGATCCCTCTTTCACCCCACCATGACTTGAAAATTGAGCCTCATTATCCTCTCTTTATCTATATTATAGCCACATCCCATGGGGGGTTCTAATTTTTTTTTCATGTTGATTAATCGTCTCATATGCATTTTCTACTCGCGTCATACCTCCCACCGCTACGATGTTTTTTTCCCATATCCCTCTTACTTCTATGCAGTAGCCTTGACCATCCACCACTTGCATTATTTGGCCTCTGCTTTGCATCTACCCACCCGGGGAGAGAACAACTATGAAGAGTGGACCTCACTTTCCAATACCATTTACACTCTTCATTACTTATGTGTGTTCCATGTTCTTGGAACATGGGAGCATGTTGTTAAGCCACTCGTTCTCCCCCGATGAGTCTCCTTTAATATCTTTTCATACTCTTTAAACATGAGAAGATTGTTGAGTGATATTGTTTACTTTCAAACTCATTAAATGGTTTGAAAGGATTCTTATTATATGTAAGTTTAACCTTTTTTCCATACCGAATGGACTACTTATGAAAAAAGGAATACTCTAGTAAACCTGGCCTAGAAGAGTTCTCCCTTGTATTGTTTTATACATTTTTGGACTTGGGGGACTAAATTTATGAAAAACAACATCAATATTACTTGGATAAATCTTTTTTTCTTGTTAAACCATGAAGGAGACTAATCATACTTGTGTCATTCTTCCGTGCTCATTAAACCATGAAGGAGACAAAAAATACAAAAAAAAAAAAGTGGGGGTTTTTCACCATGTGTCTATTGTCAACGTGGTAGAGTCAATCAAGCCACCTTTTAATATCACACATATTTGAGTCCTCATCATTTAGTTGGGATTTAGATTTCCTAGGAGAAGTGCCAGCAATATGAGTCAAATATACTCCTCGGTTGCTTATTCTTCCAGTCATCATGGAGAGTGTTTCAATGCCTCATGCATTGTTTCACTATTCATCCAGCTCATGTTTCTTGTTTCCAAGTCACCACTGTATCATGATATATTTTCAAGTGATGTTTAATCCTGAGTCAACCATCTGCTATTTTTTTGACTTTCTGAATCGACCATTCCGATGTCTATTATACTTTGTGATACTCTCTCTTCACATCATCTCTCATTGTATGTTTTGTGTCAATTGATAGGGGATACATCAAGGCCCTCCTTCAATGGATGTATTCCTATAAAATTCATCACATTATATAGGATAGGGATATAGAAACCAACTAGTAACTTGGATCTCTCTTTCATCAGTGGTAGGCCTCCTCATGATCGATAATGGGTTTTCATCATTGACTCCTGATTGATTGAGTCTACATGTGTTCGACACCAACTCATCTCTTCACACTCTCTAGATTGTACTAGGTAAGTTGGGGTCCATATTCATCATTGGTGGGTCACCTCACATTTGTTAATGACATATATCAATGACCCGTAATTAAACAATTTCTACCATTCTTGTCATTAGCTCATCTATTCACATGATGTAGATTCATACCATCAGGGATTGGGATGAAGACCTCGGGTTGGATCCATATCCTTATTTAACAACATCCCCTCCCAAGTTGCATTGGAGTATGCCACTTATATATGAATACTTCGGGGGCACTCTCCTCAGTGCTAGTTGTATTCCTAACATCTATATGGTGTGCCATAGATCCACATTGTATCTATTGGTGGCCATGATTATGTTCCTGAAATAGATACACATTGTATTTTTTGGTGTCTATGATTCAGTTCATGACAAATATCCACATTGTATTGTCTCGTGTCTATGATATTATTGATGACATAGATCCATTGTGTATTCTTTATTGGCCATGGTCTAGCATTTCATTTCATGTATCCAAAGTGTATTATTTTTCGAACATGCTCATTATGACTCTGAGTATGTCTACCTAGAATATTGGTTTATATATGCTCAACCTTTGTGTTTCAATGCAGGTCTTCTTTGGTCTATTGAACCTCCTTTTCTCTCTTCTTGCATTGTCATAGATGGAAAATATTGTAATGTATTTCGGCCATCCACTCCTTTCTTGAAATCACACATTAGGGGACATTTGTTATATCATTAATCTCCACCCTACATGACAAATAGGAAGCCATTAGTGGATAGAATCCTTAACGCATATTTTTCTAGAGGTTTGAACCTTTACAGATAATGTTTGGAGGTCCTCACTTGACACCTAGCATGCAACAAGTGAGGCATCTCTAGACAACGATGGATCAACAAGCAAGGCACTATCAAACTTATAGAAAAGGGAAGTTAGGAGGCAAGGGGTGAGAGATGAGTTGGATATTAGTGGTAATATCCTAGGATATCACATCATTCAAGTTTCTAGTGTCCTCTAGAAGACATAGAATCCTCTTATAAGCCTCCTCCAAGAGCTATATAACAAAGGTAATCCTTGGACAAGAGGAGGAAGAATTCAATAGAAACTTTATGCTACAAAACTACAAAATTATTTATCTAGAAGTCATTAGAGCCTAGAATGACCAAGGAGATGTAAGGAGAATCAACGATCAAGGATATTGAAGGAGAATACATCAATGATTAAGGTATACAATTGTGATGTAACTTTCCATTTAAAATTAATAGATAATTTTGTTTTCCCCTATGAATGTTTTCAATTGAATAGAAAATGTTTAGATATGATTCATATTGTTATAGATCTGGTTGAAATCTAATTAGATCTAGGATTCTAATCCTGAATACAAATTTAGAGAGGATTTTGTGTGTCTTTTGTATACAAGAAGCAGGTTGTGAATCTTGGACCAATAAATCTAGGACTGCAACAACCAAGAGATACAAAGGCCCACCTCTTGAAAGGTATGCAGATATTATCCATTCATAGGATCATAGTGAATCCATATCTTTGAATCTAGATCTATAAAATTATTTAGAAGTCAACCCCCTCCCATCTAGGATATCTAGTCTTATCCTAGGGATATCTTACTGATCTATTCAGTGAGATCCCTATGATAATTTTTCCCATAACAACAAGATAATATCATAGAAATGGATCTAGTTAGAAAGATTGGATTGGATTTTCACGATCATCCTATCCCCTATCCATTGGGTTGGTTAATCAAGGATATAGAGATAAAGGTAACAAAATAGTGTAAGATTAAATTTGTTGTAAGTGTTGATTTTACTGATGAAATGGAATTGGACATAATACCCTTTAATATATGTGGAGTAGTGTTTGTAATCCCTTACATGTATATGAGGGATGCAATATTCATGTGGAGAGACAACCAACATAGAATGATCAAGGATGGGAACTCCTGCATCATCAATGCACATAAAGGAAAGTCAAATACCTCATTGGAAAGTGCCAACCAAGCCAAGAAGTTCAATATTTCTAGTAAGAAATATGTTTTGTTCTTTAAAGAAAATTAGTTCAAGGATGAGTTAGTGAGAGTGAAGGAATCTATGGAAGGGTGTGTTAAAGTGAAGAAACATCAGTTCTAGGAGTTTCTATAGGAACACAAAGGAGTGTTTCAAGATCCTAAAGGGATGCCACCTAAGTGGGAAGTGGAGCATGAAATCCAATTATTACCAAAATCCCCCTTGCAGAATATTGGGCTATACAGGTGTGATTCAATGAAGTACCTAACCTTTTGGGTCACCCATAATAAGTGTTCCTAGGAAGGATGAGACTAGAAGAATGTGTATCACTTAGAGGTCACTGAATAAGATTACACTGAAGAATCGGTACCCTCTTCCAAGGATTGTTTGTCTATTGTAATAGTTGAAACATGCCAATCTCTTCACTAAGATAGATTTGAAATCAAGATATCATTAAGTATGAGTCAAAGAAGAATATACCTAGAAGACTGCCTTCAAGACAAGGAAAGGTTTGTATGAGTGGTTGGTTATTCCATTTGGCTTATGCAACACATAGACTATATTTATGAGACTAATGACTGTTGTTTTATGCCCTTATCTAGATTCATTTTTTATTGTCTATTTGGATAATATACCGGTTTATAGTGCTACCTAGGAGGATCAAATGTCACATCTTATGTAGGTGTTAGATACTCTGAAAAAGCACAAGTTTTTGGATAATCTAAATAAATGTGAGTTTCTTAGTAGTGTATGGTGTATTTGGAGTTTATGATGGGTGGAGGGAAGCTCAAGATAGATCCCATAAATATAGAGGCCATCATGAAATGGCCAGTTCCTACAAATCCCACTAAAGTTAGGAGTTTGTTTGGTGTATCACAATAATTACAAAAGTTTATAGCTTCATTTTCAGTGGTAGTTGAACCACTCTAGGAAATAACAACCAGTGGTAAGATTTTCCAGTAGGGGAAGAATTAGTAGAAGGGATTTTATGAGATTAAAATAAATATAGTTCAAGCACTAGTGCTTGCACTAGAAAACTTGCAGAATCCCTTTGAATTGGGGATAAATGCATGTGGTTATTCCATGGGAGCAGTGTTGATGCAAGGAGGAAGGCCCGTATGCTATCATTCCAAAGTATTTTATGGGGAAGATATAAAATATGATACCTACAAAAAGGATATATGTGCCTTGGTAGAATATGTAAAAAAGTGGAATCACTATTTGATGGGAAAGGAGACCATGATCCACATAGATCGCAAGACACCGCAATATTTGCAGGCTCACAATAAGCTACAATAATACATGCATTACAAGTGAATTGGATTTTTAAATCAATTTGATCTAGCCATAAAGTATAAGAAGGGAAGCAAAAATAAGTTGGAAGACATGTTTTCATGACCACCCACATAAAATATTAAAAATTTGGGAACTTTTATGCACATGGAGCCTTTTATCCATGATACATACAAAGAGGCATTTACTAAAGATGTGGACTTCAATGAGGTGTTTCAACAACTATAGGGCCAAATTAATATAGAAGAGGTTGATGGAAAAAATGATTATAATTTCCATAATGGGTTACTCTACAAGCTCGACAAGATCTGTGTTCCTAAAGGTGAAATATTGCATCTTATCAGAGAGTCTCACACCTCCAATGTTGCAAGACATTTTAGTGTTGGGAAGACAATTTCCATTTTACAAAGGTATGTGTATTGTCCCAGAAAGCAAGAAGACATAGCATGGTATATTAGAGGATGTATACTTTGTTGTACCATGAAGCCCAGCAACAGGAAGCACGATCTATACCATCTATTACCTATAGCCACTCAACCTTAGGAAAGAATTTCCATGGATTTTTTGGGAGGTTTACAAATCACAAGTAAATGATATGACTATTTATTTGTGGTATTTTATAGGTTTATAAAAATGTGCAATATCATGCCTTGTAAAACAAAACACCGACTACATTTATGAGACTAATGAATGATGTTTTATTCCCTTATCTATATTGGTTTTTTATTGTATATTCGGATGATATACTGATTTATAGTGCTACCTAGGAGGATCATATGTCACATCTTATGTAGGTTTTAGAGACTCTTAAAAATCACAATGTTTTGGCTAATCTAAATAAATCTAAATTTCTTAGTATTATCTGGTGTATTTGGAGTATGTGATGTGGGTATGGGATCTCAAGATAGATCCCATAAAGATGGACTCCATCATGAAATGGCTAGTTCCTATAAATGTCACTAAAGTTAGGAGTTTTTTTGTGTATCACAATAATTACAAAATTTCATAGCTTCATTTTCAGTGGTAGATGAACCACTCCAGGAAATAACAATCAGTGGTAAGATTTTCTAGTGGGGGAAGAATTAGGAGAAGAAATTTTATGAGATTAAAAGAAAGATAGTTCAAGAACTAGTGCTTTCCCTAGAAAACTTGCAGAAGCCCTTTGAATTGGAGATAGATGCATGTGGGTATGTCATGGGAGAAATGTTGATGCAAGGAGGAAGACTCATATGCTATCATTCTAAAGTATTTGATGGTGAAATTATGAACTATACTACCTACAAAAAGGATATGTTTTCTGTCGTACAAGATGTCAAAAAGTGGAATCACTATATGATGAGAAAGGAGACCATCATCCACATAGATCATGAGCCACCACAGTATTTGCAGGCTTAAAATAAGCTACAATAATACAAGTATTACATGTGGATGGTAATTTTACATTAATTTGACCTAGTCATCAAGTATAATAAGGGAAGCACAAATAAGTTGGAAGACATGTTTTCATGACCACCCACATCCAACATTACAAGTTTGGGAAATTTTATGCACATGGATCCTTTTACCCATGATACATACAAAGAGGCATTCATATAAAATGGGGACTTCAATGAGGTGTTTGAACGAATACAGGGCCAAATTCATATAGAATAATTTGATGGAAAATATGAATATCATTTCCATAACGGTTTACTCTACAATATTGAAAAGCTTTGTGTTCCTAAAGGTGAAATATTGCATCTTATCAGAGAGGTTCACACCTCCAAGGTTGCAATACATTTTAGTGTCAGGAAGACAATTTCCATTTTATAGAGGTATGTGTATTGGCCCAGAAAGAAAGAACGTGTAGCTTGGTATATTAGAGAATGTATACTTTTTTGTACCATCATGCCCAACAATAGGAAGCAACAACATGTACCATGGTATATTAGAGATGGTATGTCTATACCATCCCTTATCTATACCAACTCAACCATAGGAAATAATTTCCATGGATTATGTGGGAGGTTTACCAACCACAAGGAAAGGATATGAATATTTATTTGTGGTATTTGATAGTTTCAACAAAATATGCAATATATAAAAATACCATCAAGGGATAAGAAACAACAAACATGTTCTTTGAACAGGTCTGGGTGCACTTTGGGATACCAAGGATAATCATCTCATATAGGGATACCAGTTTTGTCAGTGCATTTTGGAATATATTATGGGAGTCGATGGACACTAACTTGAAGATCTCTACAATATTCCATCCATATATAGATCAGAAAATGAAAGTAGTCAACAGGACTTCGATGCATCATTTTAAGGGTTACAATCATAAGCATTTGAAGACCTTTGATGAAAATATTATCTATATATGAAACTATAATAATAGATCAATGCACACTTCTATTAGTAAGTCACCTTTTGAAACTTGATTTGGATATTTTCCACCATCACCCTTATATGTTGTATATGGACAACAAGGAGGAACAAGGGAAGACCTCATGGGAGATGTATTTAATGAAGAAAACTTTTTTGAGAAGATCAAATAGATCCATTTGCAAGTACAAGAGACACTGAATAAGTCACAGGAAAAGTACAAGAATAGACATGACAAACACAAAACATAAAGAACATTTAGAATGGAAGACGAAGTATGGTTACAACTAAATAAGGAAAGGCTACAAGATCCTAGTAATAAGATCAAGGATTTGTGGTATGGTGCTTTTGAGGTATTAGAAAAGGTGGGATATATTTCCTATAGACTCATTCCACCCCCATAAATGCACATTTAGTCAGTAGTGAATGTGGAGAATATAAACTCTATGAGCCTTCCATGTTGTATCAAGAGGAGGATCAGGTGCTACTTTCCATAGACGACTTAGAACCAGATGCTCAGGTAGAGTTAACAGAGGAAATATTTTTATAGAAGTATTCTAGAACTAAAATATAAGGGCAACATGGAATTTGGAAGATTGGGTTGAAAGTACAACATCCACGAAAATCAAAGTGGTACTCTAGAGAGAAGGTAGAGGAAAACTTTCCTCACCTCATTCAATAAATATTTTGGGGACCAAAATCCTCCCTAAATGGGGAGGTATCATCCATATTGGATCATTATATTATTTTTCATTTATCGCGATGATTTTAGAGTGGAAAAAAATGGAGTAATCATCTTGCAGGGTCGTTTTAGTGGCAGGTCCCAGTTTGGAAAATTGAGTTCTGGAACCTTCTAGTGTTATGATATTTAGACACTTAGCAGTTAGTTAAGATCTACTTGGTCTAATATGTCGTTAGGTAAAAGTGTGTTTCTTAGTGTGTTTCTTTAGTATGCATTAGTATGCATTTGTAGTTAGAAAATCCGACGGTCACGATATGTTCCCGACATAGAGTGATCTGACGGTTCATACTCTCCTTGATCTTAATGGCCATTAATATGTGGATTAACACCTGATTGGTCCATGATCTCTATTTAAAGAGAATGGAGGTTCATTTGTCGATGATCGATTGTGAGAAAATCTCTTGTAAAATCTCTCTGTAATCTTTTTCTTTGCATTAATAAACTACTCCAAGTGGTCGCATTGGCTGGGGCGGTGGATGTTTCCCCATAGGGGTTTTACCATGTGAAAACATCGATGTGTTGATCTTCGATCTGGTTATGTGAGTGGTTACTGAAGGTGTTCATCCTCTGTTGGAATAACTGTGTTGTCGAACATGGTATCAGAGCCTGTTTGAAGACCCGCTCCTGTTGTAGATCGAGATCGTGAAACTAAGTTTCCTCATCTCCATTTTCTAGCATTTTTGTACATTTATGGGATGAGAGGACTGTTCCATTGCATATGGAGCACTCATTTCATTTAGGAACACTTTTTTTCCCAAGATATGGCCATTAGAGTCAAATTTAGAGGTATAAATCCCGAATACACATTTCTTAAATTTCTGCAAAGTTTTATTTTGATTTTATTTTGGTTTGTATTTTTTTATTTCCGGGTTGCTACTCTTTTAGATCTGTGTATTCTCTTTTCCCCACGCCCTGTGTGATCTCGTTAAATCATAAACATATAGGAAAAGGTGCATCTTTCGGATAAGCTAACCAAGATCTAACCCTTGTTGTCATCGAGAAGCGAAATTTTTTTCTTGTGTGAAAAGAGTTTTTTTTTAGCAAGCTCTCCAAGAACAACAACAACAACAACAATCCTCCTTATGAACATTATAATATGTTTTGTTAGACCATTTGGTTAAAACTTGCCTTATTAAGTAAGAGGTCTTGAGTTCAAGTCTCTCTTTTGTTACTTTTTTGAAAAAGTTCATGCTAAAATTGTAAAGTGTATTTCACTTCAAGTATAAAAGTGAATCACTATAAGTAGCTTTAATATTTTATTTTAGAGTTATTTATTTTGCATGCATCTTTTCTGTTATAAAGTAACTTCATTGTAAAAGTGATCCCCACTTCTCTTCATAAAAGTGGGTCACTTCATAAAGCAACTTACACAATCACGTGGTCATTTGGTTACCGATTGTGCCTTTTTTAAAAAGGGCACAACTCTAAGATCAGAAGTCCGTTTTCAGTGTCGTTTTTTTAAAGATGCATAACTTTTCAAGTTATTTCCATCTAGATCATCAGTTTCAATTTTTAAATCCACATTATCTACATATTTAATATGGATTCTACAAGTACTGTCTTTCTTACCAGCAACAACTACTTCCAATGGAAATCTCATATGGAAGATTTATTAAGAAGTAAAGGCTTGTACCGGATTACCTTGGGAAAGAAAAAATCACTCACCAATGTTGATAAGAAAGCCAAGTGGGATAATAGGAATGATGAAGCATGTAGACTAATCAGAATGTCTCTCCTGATTTAAGGTACCACCTTCAAGAAATTGATGACCCCGAAGAAGCTTGGGACAAGACTGAATCTGTGTTTGGTAAACTCAATATTATTCGAGCACAATAGTTAGAAAATCAAATATTGACCTTGAGTCCAAGTGATTTTTCTTGCCTTGGAGACTATTTATCTAAGCTTAAAACACTCAGAATTTTATGTGAAGAATGTAACATAAAAATGGAGGAAGAGCATTGCATCTATCTTATTCTTTCTAACCTAGGTAGTGCATATTATGTGTTTGTATCTACATTTTATGCCATGAGAGAGGCTCTAGGGGAATCTTATCAAAAACCCACTATTTAGTCCTTTTGTTCTTCTTTGATTAGAGAGGAAGATAATCTTATACAACTTGGAGTGATCAGCACTGCAGGTACCTCTAACAAATCCTTAGTTTCCCATTGGAAAGATAAACCCAAGTATCCCAAAAAGAAACATCCTCTCTACAACAACAAGCAATATAAGGGTCCCAAACTTGCTTAGACAACTTCATCTCCCACTGGTGATAAAGGAGAAAAATATAAAAGTAAGAATACTAACAAACATTGCAACTTTTATGATAAATATGGTCATGATGAGTCCAAATGTTTCAAGAAGATGGTAGATTTAGAAGCAGCGATGAAGAAGCACAACATCAATATTTACTCTACTTCTTCTTCTCACGGACATGCACTCTCTGCTTCTGGTTTCTCCTTCAATTAAAATTCTACTACTACTTCTTCTTCTTATGAGTGGCTTATTGATTCAGGAGCCTCTTATCATATGGCTAAGGATAAAGCCATATTTTCTTCTCTAAATGAATGTAACACCAAGAAAATATTTGTTGGTGATGATATATCTCTTAGTGTTGTAGGATCTAGAATTGTTCAAGTAGATAATGGTTATTTCAATGATGTATTATGTGTTCCAAGTCTTTCTTGTAACCTTCTATCAGTATATCATATCACTCAATTAGGTGAAGGTAAAACCATCGAGTTTTCACCTCACCAAGTTGTAATCAAGGATCTAAAAGATCCTAAACATGTTCTTGCAACTGGAATTGATGATGATATTACCAGATTGTACAAGTTTGACAACTTTGGGTCATCAGATTTTTCATCAGTTTTTGTTGCTCATAGCAATGACTTGCGCAAACTTTGGCATGACCAGTTTGGTCATCTAAACTATCACTCATTGAAGCAACTATGTAATCAACAAATGGTGACTAGTCTTACTCTTGTTTCATGCAGAGATGGTATTTGTGTCTATTGTGTTCTCGGCAAACATAATCTGGACAGTTTTGAAAAACGTGCCTCTTGGCACGCCTCGGGTCCTTTGCAGCTTGTTCACAATGATTTGTGTGGTCCACTTTCTTCTCCTTATTTTTCTGGGTGCAAGTATTTCTTAACTTTCATTGATGAATTTTCCAGACATACTTGGGTTTACTTCTTAAAACTTAAGAGAGAAGTTTTTGACAAGTTTTTGGCCTACAAGGCCCTTGTAGAAAAGAAATCCGGCCATCAAATTCAAAGGTTAAGAACAAATAATGGAGGCGAATATGTGAACAATAATTTTACAAATTACTACACTAAACAGGGAATCCAAATGCAACACAATGTTCCATATACACCACAACAAAATGGTGTTGTTGAGATAAAGAACCGCACATTAAAAGAAATGGCTAATTGTATGATCCAATCTAAGGGATTAAGTCTAAAGTATTGGGCGGAATCCATCAACTGTGCAAATTACATAGTAAATACAACTCCCACAAAGGCTTTTAAAAATATAACACCAGAAGAAGCTTGGACTAAAATTAAACCAGATGTAAGTCACTTATATGTATTTGGCAGTATAGTATGGGCTCACATTCCTGATGAGAAAAGGAAAACATTGTAGCCTAAAAGTGAGAAGTGTATATTTGTTGGTTATTCTGAATATGTCAAAGGTTACAGACTTCTTCAATCACATTGTAATGAAATTATTATTAGAAGAGATGTTAAATTTGATGAAAATCTCTTGGCCTGCGAGCCTAATTCGACATTTGTGCCTTCTTCGGCCTGCGAACCTAATTACGCGGTTGTTCCTTCTTCAGCCTGCAAGCCATATTCGATGTTTTTTCCTTCTTCTAATATGGTTTCTTCTTCAGATGATGACAGTGAGGATGAAAATCCACCTCTTCCTTCTCACCCTCCTCCAGATGATTTCTTTGAACCTGAACCAGCACCAGTTTCACCACTTTCTAGATGGGTAAATTCAACATGAGAAGCAGTTGGTGGTCTTGTCGGTGATCCTTCATATCAGCGTCGAACACGTTCACAGTTCTAGCGAGCCTCTTCTCTTTTGGCTCAAGTTTCAGAGACTCCTAATACAAAAACATTTGTAGAAGCTTCAGGTCATCCAGATTGGGATATAGCAATGAATGAAGAGTATTGTTCTTTAATGGAAAACGATACTTGGGATCTTGTACCTCTTCCAAAAGGAAAAAAAACTTGTCAAATGTAAATGGGTCTACAGAACTAAGTATGCATCATATGGAAGTGTTGAAAGACACAAGGCTCGATTAGTTGCCAAAGGATTTTCCCAAGTTGAAGGAATTGACTATAATGAAACCTTTTCCCCTGTAGCCAAAATGAATTCCATCCGCCTTGTTCTTTTCCTTGCCGCCTCACATAAATGGGAGGTCCATCAGATGGATGTTAAATATGCCTTCTTGAATGGCGATTTGAAAGAAGAAATATACATGGAACAACCTCCTGGCTATGTCCAAAATGACTCTAGCCTTGTTTGTTGCCTCAAAAAATATCTTTATGGTCTCAAGCAAGCTCCTCGAGCTTGGTATGCCAAAATGGACAACTTTCTTATTGCCACTGGATTCTCTAGATGTCATTCTGATCCTAATGTCTATACCAAGAAAGTAGGAATCCATCTCATAATCCTTTTCCTTTATGTTGATGACCTTATCCTTACTGGTAGTGACCCAAAACTTTTAAACCATGTGAAAACCATCCTTAAGAAGAAATTTGAAATGATCGACTTAAGTTATTTGCATTATTTCCTTGGCCTCCAAGTTTTGCAAACCAATGAAGGAATTTTTATTTCCCAGTCTAAGTATGCTTGTGACCTTCTTCATCACTTTCACATGGATGATTGTAAACCAACCCCTTCTCCCTTCCAGTCTGGAGTCAAGCTTACTTCCACCTGTACTTCTCCTAAAGTTGATGCCACCCTATACCATCAGCTATTTGGTAGCCTCTTATACTTGTCTCATACCCATCCTTATCTTTCCTTTGTTGTTTCTCTTGTTTCCTGATATATGCAAACACCCCATGAAAGTCATCGGAAAGCAACTAAAAGGATACTTCACTATGTTTGTGGTATAGTTCAGTTCGAGATACATTACAGTTCAGGGGGGGATCCTTTATTCGTTGGTTTCACTAATTCAGATTGGGTCGGCGACCTTAATGATCAGAAGTCTACTACATGTTATGTTTTCAGCCTTGGTTCAGGACCTACCACTTGGGCCTATAAGAAACAACATGCTATTTCACTTTCTTCAACAGAAGCAGAGTACCAAGAAACAGTAAATGCAAGTCAGGAAGCCTTGTGGATTCGACAGATCCTTTCAGAGTTTGTATTCCAGCACCAGCACCCGACCAGCTTTTGGTTTGACAATCAGAATGCCATCAATCTCGCCAAATACCCTGTTCAAAATCAGTGTAGCAAACACATTGAGATACACATGCACTTCATTAGAAAGCTAATTCATGATCAAGTTATTGAAGTGCTCTTTTACCCTACAAAAGATCAAGCTGCAGACATTTTCACAAAGTCTCTTACAGAAGTGAAGTTTTCCAAACTTCGATCTATGTTAGGTGTTCAGGAAGTTTTCATTAAGGGGGGATAGAATATAATGATTCCTTCCTTCTCCTATTGTGTCACTATTGTAAATCCTTCAGTCCTATCCCAAGTTGTTCTTAAGGGGGGATGTTAGGATATTTAGACACTTAGGATTTAGTTAATATCTACTTGGTCTAATATGTCATTAGGTAAAACTATGTTTCTTTAGAATGCATTAGTATGAATTTGTAGTTACGAAATCCAACGGTCACGATATGTTCTCGACATAGAGTGATCTGACGGTTCATACTCTCCTTGATCTTAATGGACATTGATCCGTGGATTAACACCTAATTGGTTCATGATCTCTATTTAAAGAGCATGGAGGGTCATTTGCCGATAATCGATTGTGATAAACTCTCTTGTAAAATATCTCTGTAATCTTTTTCTTTGCATTAATAAAATGCTCCAAGTGGCCGCGTTGTCTAGGGCCGTGGATGTTTCCCCGTAGGGGTTTTACCACGTGAAAGAATTGGTGTGTTGATCTTTGATCTGTTTATGTGAGTGGTTACTGAAGGTGCTCGTCCTCTATTGGAATACCTGTGTTGTCGAACATCTAGATCCATTTTGAGGCACTGAATGATTTTTTTGGGGGTTATGGTGTCTAGAACTAATCCACACTCCATTCACAGTGTTATACACTCTGAGACCTTTCCAACAGTGGAGTCCTTACATTAATCAGATTTTGTATGGAAAATTTATTCCTCCCACAAGTTGACCTATCATGTTGACCACCATGGTATGAGAGGATTCCACATCAACCCCCATTACTCATGCATATGGGTCTAGCCATGTGAGGAATTTCAAGAATAGTATAGAAGGTTCAAAACCCTACTACAATTGAGGCTTGATGAAGTAAAAAACCTACCCCTAGATGGCTAGTGGGCTATGTTAAATACCACTCCACTAGGAGGACAAGGGGTTCCATTCTATTTTATTGTATATCATTCGATAGCTAAGAAGAGAAAATAGGAGAGGGGAATTAGAGAGAATAATAGAGGGGGGAAATTTTCTATAGTAGGTCAATAGGCCACAGGTCTTACGTAACTCCAAAGAGATCTCCTTCTCCTTTGTACTTGCATTATTTCCATACCAGAGAAACACGAGTAGAGTAGACTCACCTTCTAGCTAGGTTTTCTCTCATAAGGGTTTCCCAGAGAAAATATTGTGTTATCTTGTGTATGGTGTGTGAATTTTTTTTATTGTTCTCTATTTTCTACATTTTATGTATTTCATGTATAAGAATAAAATCAATAACTAAATATTTTGGAATCTATATTAATTTAACCTTCATAGAGTAGATTTTAGATTTATTTATCATATATGTTGTGACAAACTATTCCAATGAAATATCCATAGAAGTTTACATATCACCAATAAAGATTCATTGTTGTAGAGGATAAGAGGAAAGACCATATTCAACAAGTTCAACATCAAGTCTTGTTTTTACCAAATTCGCATTGTTCCTGAATATAGGCATAAAACAACCTCCGTCATTCCACATGGTCACTACCAGTGGAAGGTGATGTCATTCATCCTTAAGATTATTCTGTCGAGTGAATTTCAAAAAAGAATGGAATATGTCTTCAAGGAATACCCTTGGTTAATTATCTACAATGATGATATCTTGGTTTGCTCCAAGAACATTCATGATCATTTAAAGAACCTCCAAAAATTATATGAACTATTCTTCCAACATGGTTTGGTCCTTTCTTCTTGAAAAATGGAAATTGGTAAGACATAAATTGAGTTTCAGGGATTCAATATAATTGTAGGTAAATTTCTTTTGTAGGAACATATTTTGAACAACTTTGACAATTTCCTAGATATGATTAGTGATAGGATTCAACTCTAGATATTTATGGGATGTTTGAACTATATACAACCTTTTTACAAATAGAAGGTGGAAGACATATTTATCTTGCAACATCGATTGAAAAAAATGTTTCCTCCTTGGAGTACAACCACTAAACAAGTTGTAAAAAGGATTAAGAAGAAAATCCAAGGATTTCCTCCTTTGTCTCTGCCAACATAGCAAGGATCTTATATCATAGAAATTGATGCATCTTATAACACATGGGGAGGAGTGTTTATAGAGGAGATTGATGGCATAGAAGAAATATGTGGGTATCCATTTAGATCTTTCAGAGGAGTAGAATTGAAATATGCATCTAGCCACAATGCATTTTTGGAAGTAAAGAAGGTAATTCATCATTTCAAGTTATATTTTAAACCTTCAAATTTTTTGATAAGAATGGATTTAAAGATAATGTCATAAATGCTTAAGGATGAAATAGACCTTACTAACCTCCATACTAAAATCTAATAGTGGGAAGTTTGGCTCAACAACTTTTATTTTGAAGTTGAATTCAAACCAATTCATTTGAACTTTATGGCCGATATTCTAACCATAGAAGCAAATCAAGATGAATTTTCTATGCTCAGTATAGGACCATCATCATCAGATAAAGGAAAACATCATGCTGGAGAAAGCTATTTTGGGAGCAAAGATTAAGGAAAAAAGAGGAGCGTAGCAAATGAGGAATAAACCAAAGAAGCAACACACATTGGGAATTAACGAAAAGAAACACCGAATCAAAGAAGGAAATGGTTCAATCGAAGACCAACCATGTGAATGAGGCTGATATGTGGACAAGAATAATCCACTAGGGTTAGGGTTTTGGGTTATGATGTAAGGTTTTTTACCCACTTTTGGTAGTATAAATATATGATGTAAGAGGTAGATAAGATCATCACTTTTGTATGTAGAAAATTACCTTAGAGAACCTTCTTGAGTCTTGAGTCTTTGATATGTTTTGAGTCGAGGTATCAATTTTCATTGAATAAGTTGAGGAGATAATCAAGAGTCAGATGGATTATAACTGAGGGAAAGATCACAATTTGTGGAGATTGGTGCAACACTGGTCTGCCTCACATATATTTTTGCATTCCAAATGCACTCTTCATGTAATGTGCGCAACACAGAACTTTGATGAAGAATAATAAGAAGTAGAAGATCTTTATGGAGATAGCCCAGAGGGGGTGAACCACAGTAAAATAATGTGTCAATGTGTGGAATGTGTTCTTTATTTTTTTCTTTACTTTATGATGAAGGAATAGATAAATGAATAAATCTATTATGTTTAATTTACAGTGCGCACTAGCATAATTATGAAGAATTAATGTTAAAGGTTAAATGGATGATAGATATGGAAGATGGTATCATAGAATTAATGTTGAAGTAGAATAATAGTATGCCTAACATCCCTTTGCACAACATCCCTTCCACGACTATAGAAATTTGGGTCCTGTAGTCACCCATGATCCATCTCAGGTGAGACTGTGTTGTGAAATTTGTGTGTGGCATTGCCTTCTGGTCTCTAGAAGGGTTGATGGTTTCTATGGTTTTGTTGGAGAACTAAAGTAGAACCCGAGTCATCCCATACATCCAACAAATGGTTCTGTCGTTGGTTGAAACTCGGAAGAATAACCTAGAAGGGCTTTGATTAGAAGGGTAATGAAGAGAATGGAGTGGTATAATGGGATGTTAAGGATGGGAATCATACTAAGAAGGATATTGAAATATGGTTGGAGACAAAGAAGCTCGCATTTGTGCAAAAATACAATAGAAATTCCAGGTATACACTGCGCAAGTATTTGAACATGTATGTGTTTACTTATTTGCATGAGGCATTTTTTTGTTATTTCCCAGAGTTGTTACAAGAGTGGATATTGAGGTTGAAGGATACTCATCCCAAGAATCATATTAGACCAGTGGAGTGGACTACTAAGAATATTTCATGGTTGTAAAGTGTTAATAATAAATTCACGTGCGCAGTAGATTTCTGGTTAGACAATATTATTGCAAGTTTTATTATCGAGTTTGTAGTTGATTTGGCGAAGTCATATACTATTGTAGAGTAGGATTTATTGAAGGGACCAAGAGGAAGGTACATCAGGTCACTTTACACATTGATCAAGATATTATTGCATGATAAAGGCATGATGACAATGGAGTCATAAAGATAAATCACTCTTCACGCATGGGGAGACTGGGGGAAGCACTAAGGAAGATCTGAGATATGGAGAGGTCTCTGGAGATATCCGAGAAGAAGGAAGCAATGGACCCCATCATGATGGATGAGGAAAAAACCAAGGAGATATTGAGAAAAGTGGGAGTGACGCATAGTGGAAGACCCTACCAGTATAAGATCAATAGTAAGAAGAGAGTAGCAGTCGAGTGGGAGGGCTTGAAAATTTATGAGGAAGAGGTAGAGGATCTCCATGCTATGGGGCATATTAAGGATATCCTACATGCCACATATGAGAGGAAAACTAGATGTGAAGGGTCTAGTGCAAAAGAAGGATCTCCATTAGAGATCAGAATTAGTGTGGAACCCACAACCCCATGTGCGACTAAGACATCTGAAGAAAAAGAACCAGTTAGACAACAAGTGATTAGTGGCAGAATAATTTTAGGATGAGGGTCTAGTTTAAGTGGAATTATTTTATCTAGTATAAATTAAGTATCTACACTGTGTGGAGGTGGTAGTACAACAAACTTCACAATGGAAGCACAAGATCCAACTATTAGGTTACCTGCGTTTCATGGAGAATGGTAGGAGGACCCATAGAAACATTATTTTATCTATGAGAATATTTGGGCAGCCAAGCATATTACAAAGGAATATACAAAGGTTGCACAGTTGGAAATCACATTCAAAGACCGTGCACTAGATTGGTATATGGGTATCAAAGTAATTAATCCAATGGGATCACCTACAACCATCACATATGTGAAGAAGAAATTAATCAATGAATCTTAGCGACCAAGCTCAGAGGATCAATTCATGAACGAGATGATATAGATCAAGAAAAATACAAGTGAGTTAGTGTGGGATATTGATCATAAGTTTAAGAGGTTGAAAGGTAAGTTGAAGTACCCTATTACAGATATGCAACATAGACATTTACTTGTTAACTATATATTTCCACGTTTGAAGTATCCCTTGAGGCAACAAAAATTCCAGAGTCGGGATGAGGCTCTGCAGGTAGCTTTACAGTTAGAGGAAGATTAATATATGCATACATATCCAATTGTAGAAGATATGCGAGAAGATATCAAGAGATGACATTTCATTTAAACCAAAATAAAGGAAAGGAGAAGAGAGAAGAAGTTTGGTGTACATTATGCAGGATAGAAGGACATCATAAGAAAGAATTCCCAACCTCTGCGCAGTACTTGGGAGAAGGTATGCCAAATCCTTTACCTCCACAAGGGCCATGGTGTGATATATGATGACCAAATGGAAATGATCCTTATCATTCTCCCATGATGCAGAAGTATCATACAGTTCCTAAGACTACATTTTGTAATTTTTGCAAGTTAGTTGGACATGATGACAAGGACTGTAGAACCTTGGAGATAATGAAGGAGAGGAATTCATATGCATATAGGGTAAAACCTGAACCGATGAAAACACAATCCGTGTAGCAGTTTATAGTGCCACTACAGTATAATAATGCATAGTAGTTTGTACCGCCACCACAATATAATAATGCACAATCACAGTATAATCAGGAACCTCGGTATAATACATCACGCAAAGATAATCAGGGTAACGGAGGAGGAGGTTGCAGAGGAAGAGGATTTGGAGGAGGTAAAGGACCAATAGTTTGTCATTATTTTCATAAACTTGTATATTGTGAAAGATATTATCCATTGACACTTGCGACATGTATGTATTGTCATGCAACAGACCATGACACAAAATATTGTCTGACACTTTTGGTAAAGATATAGGAAAACATGAACCAAAATAATCAAAATGTGCAATGAATTGTTGTGGAAACTAGGGAAGATGATGGGAAGAAGATCAATATATTTACTAGAGGTGGATCCAATACAAGATATGATTTAGCAAAGCATAATCAGGATCTACACCAGTGGGTAAGGAAGAATGCAATGCCTGAATAGAATTTTGATGCGCGCAAGGATAAGGAGACCTTCAAGCAGGCTAGACAGAAGATTTTGAAGGAGAATATTGCATCCACTTCAGAAACAAAGCCAGTATATGATGTACCATTATATGACATGCCCAAACTATTTGATCAGACCAATAGAGAGCGAACTTTAGAACAAGGAAGTAATCTTAGAAACTTTTTGGGTTCATGTTTGAAGTTGTTGAATGATAAGTCATCTTTACAAGTGTTACAAAGTATGTTAGAAAAGTGTAATTCTAGAGAAGAGATGGAATTAGAATAGAAGAGTGACAATCAGGTTCGTAAGAATATAAGGACAAGTAGGGAATCCAGGTTGAATGAAAACAATGGATATTTCAATATGGGGGATATCATTCTAGATTTGGGGTTTGAAGTTAATGTTCAACCTAAGAAGAAATGGGAATCTATGAGGTAACCTACATTAGGATATTAACCTATTCAGTTGAAGATAGAAAATCATCATAGAGTGGCTCCAACTGGTGTACTGAAGGGGATACCAGTAGATGGTGTGTGCACCATGGAAGACTTTGAATTCATTGAGATAGTAGATAATACTCAACCTTATCCAGAACTGTTGGGAATGGATTGGGTGTTTGATAATCAGGATACTATTAATTTGAATACTAAGAAGATGATATTTGAATATGGAGAGTACAGAGTTATATCACCCTTGGATCCCTTAGAAGGTGGAAGATACATTGAACCTGCAACAAAAAATTTCATTTCAGATGAGATGAATCAGATTTACAGAACTACTGCATGAGTAGAATATTATATTAACCCTACTATAGATGGAATGTTTCATTGGAGGATCATTAGTTTGTGTGCTTCAAACTCTCACACGGTATTGGAGAACTGGTAGCAACGATTACATGAGTTATATACAATAAAATGTGTCAGGAAGACACGTGTAGTATGATGGATCATTTCAAAGGTAAGAAAACCTCCTACTTTTCATGGTTAGAATAATTTGGAAGACTTTTTGAGAAATTTTGAGGTAGAATTTTTGGAGAATCAAATATTATTAGTCCTATATATGGCATTGAAATAAACCCTTTCACGTTGGTGGGGTGCGCATAAGGGAAATATTTAGAACTGGTATCTATGCAAGAGGTTACTGTGCATTAGATTGCATGCAAGCAAGAGAATAGATACTTAGAGAAGTATGATGGGATTGGACAACCCATAGAACATATAGACATGTGCATGGTTCAATGGATATTGGTACCACTAGAAGAATGACCATGTCATTTTATTCACACATTAGAAGTCATCCCGAGGAATTGGTACATAGAGATGGAACTATGTAGAGAAATTGCCAATTGGGAGGAAATGCAGAAGAATTTTGTCAATACATTTGAATTCGAGCACAAGATACCTATGTTGGATACAACACTGAAAGTGGTAAGAGACAGGATATTTGAAGAACAAGAATTTGAGATTGTCACGACATATGAGATTCAAAATAGACAGTTTGTCAGACAATGGTTTCATTATTACCATGTTGTATAAGAAAACCCATGTGATATCAACATCATAGAAGTAGAAGGAGAAAGGGAAGTAGAGGGACCATAGTTAGATTCATAATATTATGTTTCACTATAGAATATTAAGAAGGTTAATATTGGAACAAATGAAATTTTGAAGATTGCAAGAATTGGTGATTATTGGGACAACAAGACATTATAAAGTATAATAGAGTTACTGCATGAGTATAATGACCTGTTTCCAGCGACATTTTCAGAGATGAAAGGGGTAGAAGGATAACTTGGAGAAATGAATATCCATTTCATACTAGATGCTAGACCAATCAAACAGAGGCCTTACAGGCTAAATCCAGTGTACAAATAGAAAGTGAAGGTAGAAATTGACAAGATGTTAGAAGTTGGTGTCATAGAACCTGTTGAAGAATCAGAATAGATTAGTCCTATAGTAGTGTAGGAAAAGAAACAAGGGGGAATCAGGATCTGTGCTAACTTGAGGAAGTTGAATGATGCATGTTTACATGATCCTTTCCCTACTCCATTTACAAATGAAGTATTGGAGAATGTAAGAGGTCAAGAAGCATATTCATTTACTGATGGGTTTTCAGGATATCGCCAGATCAGGATAGCACTAGAGGATAGACATAAGACTACATTTTCTATAGCATGGGGATCATATCAGTACACATTCACACCTTTTGTATTGAAGAATGCACCTGCAATTGTTTCAAGAGTAGTAGTAGCAACATTTAAGGATTCCATACTTCAATTTTTGGAAGTTTACTTGGACGATTGGATAGTATTTATCTTATTGAAGGATCATGTTGAAGTGTTGAGATTGATGTTAGACAGGTGTAGACATTGTCATATCTCATTGAATATTAAAAAATGAATGTTCAACACACCTTTTGGGATTTTGCTAGGGCATGTGGTGTGTAAATAGGATTTCTTGGTTGATCCTGTGAAGATTATTGTCATAGTTAATTCACCACCACCTAAGTTAGTACATTAGTTAAGGTATACACTTGGTCATACAAATTACTGTAGGAAATTTATAAGGGTATATGCATGGAATACTGCGTCGATGGAGAAATTGTTGAAGAAGGATATTAAATTTCAATGGAATGATGAATACCATCAGAGTTTTGACATCCTAAAGGAGAAGATGGTGACAACTCCAATTTTATTGTTTCCATATTGGTCCAAAGAGTTTCATGTGCATGTGGATGCATATTCAATAGAACTTGGAGTAGTATTGACACAACCAGGACAAGGTGATATAGATCACCCTATAGAATTTGCAAGCAGGAAGTTGTCGGATTCAGAGAAGAACTATAATACTGTAGAAAGAGAAGGTTTAGCTATAGTTTATGCATTATAGAAGTTCAGAAACTATTTGTTAGGGAAACATTTTAATATGTTTACATATCACTCTGCTATTAGATAATTGGTCAATAATCCAGTGTTGGGGGGAAGAATATGCATATGGTTGCTACTATTTCAGGAGTTTGATTTTGAAGTTGTTGTGGAACATGGAATATTAAATGTAAACCAAATCATTTGTCAAGGATCACTAATGGAGAGGAACCAAGCTGTTTGGAGGATAATTGATGCTCAACTCTTTTCGATATAGATTGTTGATGACTATTTTTTTAACATCATTGAGTTTTTGAATACATGATTTGCCCCAAAGGAATTTAATACTGCTCAGAAGAAGAATTTGGTCATTAGAGTTGAATAATACCAACTTATTGTAGGTCACTTATAGAAAATTGGTGCATATAAAATTTTGAGGAGATGTATAATGGAGCATGAACAACCTATCATTTTAGCAGAAGAACATGAAGGAATGGTTGGAGGACGCTATGCAGGAAAGACTACTGTGCAGAAGATATTGCGCACAGGATTATGGTGGCCAATAGTTCAAAAAGATGAAAAGGAGTAATTTCATAATTGTGATGTTTGTCAAATGGTTAGAAATCCATCCAGAAGGGATGAGATGCCACTAATACCTCAGGTAACTTTGAAAGTGTTTGATAAGTGGGAATTA
>ML800964.1:107887-151884 GCA_009831015.1 Picea engelmannii | reverse complement strand
AACTCAATTTTCCAAACTGGGACCTGCCACTAAAACGACCCTGCAAGATGATTACTCCATTTTTTTCCACTCTAAAATCATCGCGATAAATGAAAAATAATATAATGATCCAATATGGATGATACCTCCCCATTTAGGGAGGATTTTGGTCCCCAAAATATTTATTGAATGAGGTGAGGAAAGTTTTCCTCTACCTTCTCTCTAGAGTACCACTTTGATTTTCGTGGATGTTGTACTTTCAACCCAATCTTCCAAATTCCATGTTGCCCTTATATTTTAGTTCTAGAATACTTCTATAAAAATATTTCCTCTGTTAACTCTACCTGAGCATCTGGTTCTAAGTCGTCTATGGAAAGTAGCACCTGATCCTCCTCTTGATACAACATGGAAGGCTCATAGAGTTTATATTCTCCACATTCACTACTGACTAAATGTGCATTTATGGGGGTGGAATGAGTCTATAGGAAATATATCCCACCTTTTCTAATACCTCAAAAGCACCATACCACAAATCCTTGATCTTATTACTAGGATCTTGTAGCCTTTCCTTATTTAGTTGTAACCATACTTCGTCTTCCATTCTAAATGTTCTTTATGTTTTGTGTTTGTCATGTCTATTCTTGTACTTTTCCTGTGACTTATTCAGTGTCTCTTGTACTTGCAAATGGATCTATTTGATCTTCTCAAAAAAGTTTTCTTCATTAAATACATCTCCCATGAGGTCTTCCCTTGTTCCTCCTTGTTGTCCATATACAACATATAAGGGTGATGGTGGAAAATATCCAAATCAAGTTTCAAAAGGTGACTTACTAATAGAAGTGTGCATTGATCTATTATTATAGTTTCATATATAGATAATATTTTCATCAAAGGTCTTCAAATGCTTATGATTGTAACCCTTAAAATGATGCATCGAAGTCCTGTTGACTACTTTCATTTTCTGATCTATATATGGATGGAATATTGTAGAGATCTTCAAGTTAGTGTCCATCGACTCCCATAATATATTCCAAAATGCACTGACAAAACTGGTATCCCTATATGAGATGATTATCCTTGGTATCCCAAAGTGCACCCAGACCTGTTCAAAGAACATGTTTGTTGTTTCTTATCCCTTGATGGTATTTTTATATATTGCATATTTTGTTGAAACTATCAAATACCACAAATAAATATTCATATCCTTTCCTTGTGGTTGGTAAACCTCCCACATAATCCATGGAAATTATTTCCTATGGTTGAGTTGGTATAGATAAGGGATGGTATAGACATACCATCTCTAATATACCATGGTACATGTTGTTGCTTCCTATTGTTGGGCATGATGGTACAAAAAAGTATACATTCTCTAATATACCAAGCTACACGTTCTTTCTTTCTGGGCCAATACACATACCTCTATAAAATGGAAATTGTCTTCCTGACACTAAAATGTATTGCAACCTTGGAGGTGTGAACCTCTCTGATAAGATGCAATATTTCACCTTTAGGAACACAAAGCTTTTCAATATTGTAGAGTAAACCGTTATGGAAATGATATTCATATTTTCCATCAAATTATTCTATATGAATTTGGCCCTGTATTCGTTCAAACACCTCATTGAAGTCCCCATTTTATATGAATGCCTCTTTGTATGTATCATGGGTAAAAGGATCCATGTGCATAAAATTTCCCAAACTTGTAATGTTGGATGTGGGTGGTCATGAAAACATGTCTTCCAACTTATTTGTGCTTCCCTTATTATACTTGATGACTAGGTCAAATTAATGTAAAATTACCATCCACATGTAATACTTGTATTATTGTAGCTTATTTTAAGCCTGCAAATACTGTGGTGGCTCATGATCTATGTGGATGATGGTCTCCTTTCTCATCATATAGTGATTCCACTTTTTGACATCTTGTACGACAGAAAACATATCCTTTTTGTAGGTAGTATAGTTCATAATTTCACCATCAAATACTTTAGAATGATAGCATATGAGTCTTCCTCCTTGCATCAACATTTCTCCCATGACATACCCACATGCATCTATCTCCAATTCAAAGGGCTTCTGCAAGTTTTCTAGGGAAAGCACTAGTTCTTGAACTATCTTTCTTTTAATCTCATAAAATTTCTTCTCCTAATTCTTCCCCCACTAGAAAATCTTACCACTGATTGTTATTTCCTGGAGTGGTTCATCTACCACTGAAAATGAAGCTATGAAATTTTGTAATTATTGTGATACACAAAAAAACTCCTAACTTTAGTGACATTTATAGGAACTAGCCATTTCATGATGGAGTCCATCTTTATGGGATCTATCTTGAGATCCCATACCCACATCACATACTCCAAATACACCAGATAATACTAAGAAATTTAGATTTATTTAGATTAGCCAAAACATTGTGATTTTTAAGAGTCTCTAAAACCTACATAAGATGTGACATATGATCCTCCTAGGTAGCACTATAAATCAGTATATCATCCGAATATACAATAAAAAACCAATATAGATAAGGGAATAAAACATCATTCATTAGTCTCATAAATGTAGTCGGTGTTTTGTTTTACAAGGCATGATATTGCACATTTTTATAAACCTATAAAATACCACAAATAAATAGTCATATCATTTACTTGTGATTTGTAAACCTCCCAAAAAATCCATGGAAATTCTTTCCTAAGGTTGAGTGGCTATAGGTAATAGATGGTATAGATCGTGCTTCCTGTTGCTGGGCTTCATGGTACAACAAAGTATACATCCTCTAATATACCATGCTATGTCTTCTTGCTTTCTGGGACAATACACATACCTTTGTAAAATGGAAATTGTCTTCCCAACACTAAAATGTCTTGCAACATTGGAGGTGTGAGACTCTCTGATAAGATGCAATATTTCACCTTTAGGAACACAGATCTTGTCGAGCTTGTAGAGTAACCCATTATGGAAATTATAATCATTTTTTCCATCAACCTCTTCTATATTAATTTGGCCCTATAGTTGTTGAAACACCTCATTGAAGTCCACATCTTTAGTAAATGCCTCTTTGTATGTATCATGGATAAAAGGCTCCATGTGCATAAAAGTTCCCAAATTTTTAATATTTTATGTGGGTGGTCATGAAAACATGTCTTCCAACTTATTTTTGCTTCCCTTCTTATACTTTATGGCTAGATCAAATTGATTTAAAAATCCAATTCACTTGTAATGCATGTATTATTGTAGCTTATTGTGAGCCTGCAAATATTGCGGTGTCTTGCGATCTATGTGGATCATGGTCTCCTTTCCCATCAAATAGTGATTCCACTTTTTTACATATTCTACCAAGGCACATATATCCTTTTTGTAGGTATCATATTTTATATCTTCCCCATAAAATACTTTGGAATGATAGCATACGGGCCTTCCTCCTTGCATCAACACTGCTCCCATGGAATAACCACATGCATTTATCCCCAATTCAAAGGGATTCTGCAAGTTTTCTAGTGCAAGCACTAGTGCTTGAACTATATTTATTTTAATCTCATAAAATCCCTTCTACTAATTCTTCCCCTACTGGAAAATCTTACCACTGGTTGTTATTTCCTAGAGTGGTTCAACTACCACTGAAAATGAAGCTATAAACTTTTGTAATTATTGTGATACACCAAACAAACTCCTAACTTTAGTGGGATTTGTAGGAACTGGCCATTTCATGATGGCCTCTATATTTATGGGATCTATCTTGAGCTTCCCTCCACCCATCATAAACTCCAAATACACCATACACTACTAAGAAACTCACATTTATTTAGATTATCCAAAAACTTGTGCTTTTTCAGAGTATCTAACACCTACATAAGATGTGACATTTGATCCTCCTAGGTAGCACTATAAACCGGTATATTATCCAAATAGACAATAAAAAATGAATCTAGATAAGGGCATAAAACAACAGTCATTAGTCTCATAAATATAGTCTATGTGTTGCATAAGCCAAATGGAATAACCAACCACTCATACAAACCTTTCCTTGTCTTGAAGGCAGTCTTCTAGGTATATTCTTCTTTGACTCATACTTAATGATATCTTGATTTCAAATCTATCTTAGTGAAGAGATTGGCATGTTTCAACTATTACAATAGACAAACAATCCTTGGAAGAGGGTACCGATTCTTCAGTGTAATCTTATTCAGTGACCTCTAAGTGATACACATTCTTCTAGTCTCATCCTTCCTAGGAACACTTATTATGGGTGACCCAAAAGGTTAGGTACTTCATTGAATCACACCTGTATAGCCCAATATTCTGCAAGGGGGATTTTGGTAATAATTGGATTTCATGCTCCACTTCCCACTTAGGTGGCATCCCTTTAGGATCTTGAAACACTCCTTTGTGTTCCTATAGAAACTCCTAGAACTGATGTTTCTTCACTTTAACACACCCTTCCATAGATTCCTTCACTCTCACTAACTCATCCTTGAACTAATTTTCTTTAAAGAACAAAACATATTTCTTACTAGAAATATTGAACTTCTTGGCTTGGTTGGCACTTTCCAATGAGGTATTTGACTTTCCTTTATGTGCATTGATGATGCAGGAGTTCCCATCCTTGATCATTCTATGTTGGTTGTCTCTCCACATGAATATTGCATCCCTCATATACATGTAAGGGATTACAAACACTACTCCACATATATTAAAGGGTATTATGTCCAATTCCATTTCATCAGTAAAATCAACACTTACAACAAATTTAATCTTACACTATTTTGTTACCTTTATCTCTATATCCTTGATTAACCAACCCAATGGATAGGGGATAGGATGATCGTGAAAATCCAATCCAATCTTTCTAACTAGATCCATTTCTATGATATTATCTTGTTGTTATGGGAAAAATTATCATAGGGATCTCACTGAATAGATCAGTAAGATATCCCTAGGATAAGACTAGATATCCTAGATGGGAGGGGGTTGACTTCTAAATAATTTTATAGATCTAGATTCAAAGATATGGATTCACTATGATCCTATGAATGGATAATATCTGCATACCTTTCAAGAGGTGGGCCTTTGTATCTCTTGGTTGTTGCAGTCCTAGATTTATTGGTCCAAGATTCACAACCTGCTTCTTGTATACAAAAGACACACAAAATCCTCTCTAAATTTGTATTCAGGATTAGAATCCTAGATCTAATTAGATTTCAACCAGATCTATAACAATATGAATCATATCTAAACATTTTCTATTCAATTGAAAACATTCATAGGGGAAAACAAAATTATCTATTAATTTTAAATGGAAAGTTACATCACAATTGTATACCTTAATCATTGATGTATTCTCCTTCAATATCCTTGATCGTTGATTCTCCTTACATCTCCTTGGTCATTCTAGGCTCTAATGACTTCTAGATAAATAATTTTGTAGTTTTGTAGCATAAAGTTTCTATTGAATTCTTCCTCCTCTTGTCCAAGGATTACCTTTGTTATATAGCTCTTGGAGGAGGCTTATAAGAGGATTCTATGTCTTCTAGAGGACACTAGAAACTTGAATGATGTGATATCCTAGGATATTACCACTAATATCCAACTCATCTCTCACCCCTTGCCTCCTAACTTCCCTTTTCTATAAGTTTGATAGTGCCTTGCTTGTTGATCCATCGTTGTCTAGAGATGCCTCACTTGTTGCATGCTAGGTGTCAAGTGAGGACCTCCAAACATTATCTGTAAAGGTTCAAACCTCTAGAAAAATATGCGTTAAGGATTCTATCCACTAATGGCTTCCTATTTGTCATGTAGGGTGGAGATTAATGATATAACAAATGTCCCCTAATGTGTGATTTCAAGAAAGGAGTGGATGGCCGAAATACATTACAATATTTTCCATCTATGACAATGCAAGAAGAGAGAAAAGGAGGTTCAATAGACCAAAGAAGACCTGCATTGAAACACAAAGGTTGAGCATATATAAACCAATATTCTAGGTAGACATACTCAGAGTCATAATGAGCATGTTCGAAAAATAATACACTTTGGATACATGAAATGAAATGCTAGACCATGGCCAATAAAGAATACACAATGGATCTATGTCATCAATAATATCATAGACACGAGACAATACAATGTGGATATTTGTCATGAACTGAATCATAGACACCAAAAAATACAATGTGTATCTATTTCAGGAACATAATCATGGCCACCAATAGATACAATGTGGATCTATGGCACACCATATAGATGTTAGGAATACAACTAGCACTGAGGAGAGTGCCCCCGAAGTATTCATATATAAGTGGCATACTCCAATGCAACTTGGGAGGGGATGTTGTTAAATAAGGATATGGATCCAACCCGAGGTCTTCATCCCAATCCCTGATGGTATGAATCTACATCATGTGAATAGATGAGCTAATGACAAGAATGGTAGAAATTGTTTAATTACGGGTCATTGATATATGTCATTAACAAATGTGAGGTGACCCACCAATGATGAATATGGACCCCAACTTACCTAGTACAATCTAGAGAGTGTGAAGAGATGAGTTGGTGTCGAACACATGTAGACTCAATCAATCAGGAGTCAATGATGAAAACCCATTATCGATCATGAGGAGGCCTACCACTGATGAAAGAGAGATCCAAGTTACTAGTTGGTTTCTATATCCCTATCCTATATAATGTGATGAATTTTATAGGAATACATCCATTGAAGGAGGGCCTTGATGTATCCCCTATCAATTGACACAAAACATACAATGAGAGATGATGTGAAGAGAGAGTATCACAAAGTATAATAGACATCGGAATGGTCGATTCAGAAAGTCAAAAAAATAGCAGATGGTTGACTCAGGATTAAACATCACTTGAAAATATATCATGATACAGTGGTGACTTGGAAACAAGAAACATGAGCTGGATGAATAGTGAAACAATGCATGAGGCATTGAAACACTCTCCATGATGACTGGAAGAATAAGCAACCGAGGAGTATATTTGACTCATATTGCTGGCACTTCTCCTAGGAAATCTAAATCCCAACTAAATGATGAGGACTCAAATATGTGTGATATTAAAAGGTGGCTTGATTGACTCTACCACGTTGACAATAGACACATGGTGAAAAACCCCCACTTTTTTTTTTTTGTATTTTTTGTCTCCTTCATGGTTTAATGAGCACGGAAGAATGACACAAGTATGATTAGTCTCCTTCATGGTTTAACAAGAAAAAAAGATTTATCCAAGTAATATTGATGTTGTTTTTCATAAATTTAGTCCCCCAAGTCCAAAAATGTATAAAACAATACAAGGGAGAACTCTTCTAGGCCAGGTTTACTAGAGTATTCCTTTTTTCATAAGTAGTCCATTCGGTATGGAAAAAAGGTTAAACTTACATATAATAAGAATCCTTTCAAACCATTTAATGAGTTTGAAAGTAAACAATATCACTCAACAATCTTCTCATGTTTAAAGAGTATGAAAAGATATTAAAGGAGACTCATCGGGGGAGAACGAGTGGCTTAACAACATGCTCCCATGTTCCAAGAACATGGAACACACATAAGTAATGAAGAGTGTAAATGGTATTGGAAAGTGAGGTCCACTCTTCATAGTTGTTCTCTCCCCGGGTGGGTAGATGCAAAGCAGAGGCCAAATAATGCAAGTGGTGGATGGTCAAGGCTACTGCATAGAAGTAAGAGGGATATGGGAAAAAAACATCGTAGCGGTGGGAGGTATGACGCGAGTAGAAAATGCATATGAGACGATTAATCAACATGAAAAAAAAATTAGAACCCCCCATGGGATGTGGCTATAATATAGATAAAGAGAGGATAATGAGGCTCAATTTTCAAGTCATGGTGGGGTGAAAGAGGGATCTCATGCCTACGAAAAAATGTGGTATGGGAACCAAATGAAAATTCGGGTGCTAACTAGGGTTCCCATGAAGGGTAGGCACTACCATACTAGTTCTGAAATGAAAAAGGAATGGTTAGCATCGCAACTGGTTGGGTTCAAACCTAAGCCTAGTGACGACAACATGGACGGTTAATAATGTAAAGAAGAATATGGAGGGAAAAACCTATCCCTATATTCCAGGTGAGAAACATGTACCTCAAGTTTAGGGGATGTATCCATCCTTGTAAAAAGTCCATAAAATCCCATCAAACACCTCTAAACTAGATTCCAAGTTCAAAAAACATAGTGAAATCTCAAAAAAGAAAATATTTTTGGACTTTTTGGATATGATATATGCAACAAAAAAACAAAACGCTCACACCACACACCTATTTTCAAGGAACTACACATCTTGATGCTTTACGCCAAGTAGATCCCATGGCTAGGATCAGGACAAGGATCCTTTTCATAATTAATGAACTCATGATTCAATGTCATCATAATATGGTTGACCATGCTAGGGCCATGCCACCTGGGATCAATATAAAGATATTCATTATGATTAGTCTCATGAGCTAGGGAAGCTCCTTGATGGGATCCATAAAGATGTAAAGGGGGTATGAAACATGAATATTCGATGGAAGGGGAACCAGATAATTCAGTGGTGAGTTATAGAAAAGATAACTGAGGTAGAAAAGGGTCAATAGTAGGGGTTTCACTAGGTTTCCCAACAAATGTCTTCAGTCCCGGATCAAGACCCACCATGTAAACTCTCATTAGCTCCAAACTAGGGCGGATGGATTCTAGATGATGCTCATATTCCTTAGGATTTTCTGTGGAATCCATGACATCCAAGATGGCCTCTTCTAGAGGAAACTCACAATAAAGGGAGTCATGTGAATTGAGAGAGTCAACAACCTATATGGGAGGAGTAGGTTGATCACACTCCATATGAGGATGGAGGTGTCGACTAGTATCGATAGATACTAATGGGATTGACAGATCAACAATATCTACCGGGGTGAGTGGTATGGATGCTATGCATGAATCAACATCCTCATGACCAGGTACCACCCAAGGATCAAAACACCCAAGGGATCCACTGTTAGATGAGGAAATCATCTTTATGGGGGAGATGATTGCAGTAGGATATGGTGGGGGAATGGGAAATATACCCATAAGTGAAGAATTTTTAAACATCCCCGCACCAACGTTCATAGTAGGTTGTGTAGTATAACCTACAAAGGGTGCATTATACCATGCATTGGATCCAAGTTTTGGGGTGAAAAATTCAAGTTGATTGATCGTAATTATTTTACCTTGATGAGGGAAATGTAAAACCCTAAAGACCAAGGAGACAATTACAGACATCTCATAGAACCAAGTGCGCTCAAGTAACAAATTGTACTCAAGTGGTGCATCGATGAACTCTATGGAAACATAGACAATATTTCCACATAACTCAATGGGTATGGTGGTAACATTTCCAATATGATTGGAACATATGTCCATCAAATGATTTTAAAGGTGTGGAAGATTTATCAAGCTTGGTAGAGCCAATGGTTTTCCAACAAGAAATAAACATGATGCAAGTCAAGGCTCCTTCATCTGCCACTTTTTGGTAGATGTTTCTCCCTAACATTCACACTATAATTTGAAAATCGACCTGATGGGAGAGACTATGATTAACTTGGGAACTTTAAAAGGTAATTAAGATCGACTTTGAGGGATCAACCCCACCTATGGTCGATAGCAAGTATTTTTGTTGCATGGTACAACTTTGGAGAACTTCAAGCGCCAACATGGAACAAGGTGCTTGGGATAAATATTCCACAATAATATAGTTGTGGGCAGCCCATGTGTTGGGGGTATGTATCATACATCAAAGAAATCCCTTCGGGGGGCGAAGCGATGCATCAAAAAATGGATTCTCTATCTAGAAAGGGACAATAGGTTGAGATGGAGATGTTGCTTCATAGGAAGCATTGGAAGGCTTTGGAATGTCGTAGTTTTTTTCTCATGTAAGAAAATTGACCATGTGGTCACACATATAAATAGGAGCATTCGATGGAGACACCTTGTGGTGAGAAGTACCTATGGATATCAATGGTAAGAGGGACTTGGTGAACCACTTCGTTAGGAGATTTTATAGAATCTAAGTATTAATCATTATACACCTCAAATTCTACTCATATATATGATCATAAATATGGGTGGCATTGTTTTGACGCAGAGAAGTCAATAGCTCTTTTTCTATCTCATACCAAACAGGAAATTGGTAATGAGTTAAAAGTGTCATTTCCAAGTCATTGAAGCTTCTAAATGTCAGTGTTTCATGGAAAGCTGCACAAGATACCTAGATAAAGCATACAAAAACATGTATTATCAAGAAAAGGAAGAGAGATATAATATGAAGAATGAGAATCAATGTATATTATGATTCAATCAATGAGTGAGTGATATTCACTCGTATAGGCAAGGACATCCTATAATTAAGAAAAGCGAAGAAGTAGTTAGTTGTAGTGATATTTTCTTATCAATGCATGCATAATAGTGATGGTAGAAAATTAAATATTCTAAAATAGAACTAGTCAGTTAACTCCCACTCAACTAGTGTGCCGAAAATAGACATTTCTCCAACACCCCCCCTGAACATCACTAGGGATTAAAAAATCAGTCCCGACTACTAGGCCATATTAGGTAATCATGTAAAATGAAACTAATGAACACTAAATAAAAGTGAGGAAAGAGGAAAATCCACGTGGGAAACCCCCCCCCCCTCAAAAGACAATGCATCAAAAGAAGAAAAGGCAACTTCTAGGCAACTGTGTTCTTCACTAAAAGATGATCCTGCAAATTCTGAAACATCTTCTCAGTGAAGGTCTCGGTGAATATGTCGATAGTCTGTTCAGAGGAAGGATAGAATTTCAAATCAATGATCCTGTCATGTACTAAATTTCTGATGAAATGCATGTGGACCTAAATGTTGTTTGGGTCACTATCACTGTATTGTATCTCTGCAAAATATTAGTGTACTCTTATTGTCACACCATATGATAGTCGGACATTGGAACTAGATACCATGCTTAGTAAGGAAGTGTTGAAGCCAAAGTGTCTAAATGACACGATTGACTACTCCTCTATACTCAACCTCTTCAGAAGATAAAGAAATGGTTTATTGCTTCTTACTTGATCAACAAATTGGGCCTGATCCCAAATGGAGAGTGTACTGGGGCATGGACCTGCGATTTGTGTTATCACTATCCCAATATGAATATGTGAAGCCTATTATATCTAATGCACAACCAACTACATATTGACTCCCATAACTCATGGTTCTCTACACATATTTGAGGATGCACTTGGAAGCCTTCCAGTGTAGATCATGGGTATTGTGGGTGGGAAATCCCTCCTACGGACTAGCACTAAGGGTTTTATCATGCATGCAGAAATGACGTAAAGATTCTTACTTTTTACCATCATCCCATGCCTAGACCCCCATTACTCATATGTAAATACAAGGCTCAAGAGATTAAGTTGACGTACCTTATTCTTCTTGTTTGATGTCGATCCATTTTCGTGCTTGGTCATTCTTTGACTGCAACTCTCCTCCCAATGTTGACCTACATTCACTAAAGACAAACAAAGAACTCCACATGCACTTGATCTATGAACTAATGGGTTAGAGATTTGACCAATCATACAATCAATATTCCAATAATGACAATTTCATATGGTAGGATGGGAAAATGAATTGTTTTATTAACTTCACAATGATACCTTACAATGATAAAGTCGTCTACTGCTCCTCGATCCTGGTCCTGGGCTCTTCTTCCACTTTCTTCCAACTGCTTTTCTCTATACTTCTCTTTGCACAAGGATGGATAAAGGTTGGGACAAAGGGAATGCTCAATCGGGTATAGTTTCTTTACCGTGATTCTCCTCTTTTCAAATGGGACCCCTAACCCTTCTTTTATAGGCTAGAAGAAGCTAGATATTTGGTCGAGTGACCGGCCATGCATGGCCAAAAGGTTTAGTTAACTTACCCAATGTTGTCTGTTCCATCAACAACTTTCCTTTTTCCATGATGTTGTAGGTACACGCGAGTTGTCTTGGTTCATCTAGCATGTACACCTGTGTAGTAATGGAGCAGGGCGCGTGGGCCTTTATAAAATGGGTTTTTAAGAAGAGTTGTTCAATAGTGTTTTGGAAAAGAAGGAATATGAGATGGTCTAATGATAGGTAAGCATGTCTGGTGCAAATTAGGGTTATAACAGATGCCCCCTAATGTGTGAGTGCAGAAGAGCATTTGATGGTCAAAATACATTAACAATCTTCACCAACATTCCAAACAAGTGAGCCCAGGGACCAGAAATCGGGAGGTGCCTTCTGCAAAACAATAATTGTCTCACCGAGGCGGGCATACCCATGCTCGGGATGAAATAAAATCATGGCTACCAATCAAATACACTGTAGATCCATGTCATATAACTATATAAAGTGTAGCCGTGAGCAATACACAATGGAGCTACATATCGAAATAAAAAAGATATACATGTAGAGTATCCATATTCTAGAAGCTGATAAGGCCTGATGGTTGGAGATGCGGTCTTCAAAGCTCACGCAACAACTTCAAAATCTTCAAAACTCGGGTAGGAATGTAATATGAGTGTATGAATTCACTACCCATAGGTCTTTGACAGCTCGTCAGTCATGGACTAGAGGGTATTGATGAACCGACTGAAGTCTTAATTGATCTCGAACAAAGACTTGATTAGGCTTTTGGGATGGCCAGGCATGATGGAAAGGGAAAAACTGTAGAAGGTCTGACTCAGGCTTGGTAAAACTTCCCTTGAACAATAACATGACAACTGATGAGACTCGGGCAACATGGAATTTGACATAATTTCACGATGCAGGAGGCAACACAAACTCTCCATATGTTTGGAAGAATAACCAAACGGAGGAGGACACAACTCTATGTACCGAGAACAACTTCCTAAGGTCATATTAAATCCCAGAGTTTGACAAACAAATGGACAAATGTGATTTATCCAAGGGCGACTCACTATGCTTCCAAATAAAAAGAAAATACTTTTCCCTTCCTCTTTTTGGGGTATATTTGATTTTTTTGTCTTTTTCAATAATTTTGAAAATCTTGAAAAAGAATAAAAGAATGCTATGTTACAAAGGAGGATCAAGTGTCACGAACATACTTAGTTCCAAGCCCATGGAATACATGGATGCTCAGGGAAAATGGACATATGCAAGAAAAGGACACTCGGGAAAAATCCTCCAGGGGCCAAAGGTGTCAAGACGCAGAGGCAAAGTGCTACAGGGCTTACGTATAAGGCATGCTTTAGATGGTTTAGTTGAGAGAAACATGGAGCCGACATTAGACCAGAGATGCAGGTATGAAAATGCAATTAATAAGACACACAATGCTAACTTCCTTCTATGTAAGTTTTACGAGCCCAGAGAAGGTAAGCTCGGTGGTTTTTCATATTTAGAGAGTCTGAAAAACATAAAAGGAGACTCCAATGGGGTACCTTTTTCTAAGGTAGTCTAGTCGGTTTGAAAAAGGGGTAAACTAGCACTGACAAGAAGTCTATTCAAAACCATTTTAACAAGTGTGATAAAGACAAGATCACTCAGCCATTTTTTCATTTTTAAGGAGTCTGAAAAAATCTTAACTATGGACTCCGTCAAGAATGTTCTTCTGGACCATTTTAACAAGTGTGAAAGAATAAGGTCACTCGATGATCTTTTCAATTTTAGGGAGTCTGAAAAGAGCTTAACTATGGACTCCGTGGGGGTTCCTTTTTCGTAAATTTAGTCTCTCAGGCCCGAAAAAGGGTTAAACTTATACCTGAGAATACTCTTCTAGGGATCTGAAGCCTCTAGAGTATATCTTTGTTCGTAAAGTTGACCATCCGGACCGAAAAAGGGGTAAAATACTGTCGGATAGACGTGACTTCAAATTTCAGTTTAACAAGTGTGAAAGGCCACAAGATCGCTCGACAATCTTTTCATGTTTAGGGGGTCTGAAAAGGGCTTAAAAGAAGACCCTTTATGTTCTGGGAGTCCCATAGGTGAGGGAAAGAGTGATAAAGAGTCATGAAAATGAGGCTCAAAACTCGTAATCAGGAAAAAATAAAATAAATCCCGAGCCTATAGTCATTATTGACAACATGGACACCATAATGCAACTGGGATCTACCTAGGGAATCCATGTTCTCGTAAGCTCTACCACCAAAAGCACGAGACTTCTAAAGCAACAATGATGGTTCTGTGTCGCAACCTGATGGGATTGATCATATGGAAAAGGGATAGAGATAACGAGATACAAAAGTAGGGGTGGAAACCTAACCTATATGCTCAAGTTGACCATCTAAGAGTTTTCCCCACGGACCGTCAAAAGTGACCCAAAACTAAAAAAAAGGTCTTGATACCCGATCGTAACCTTCCAAATCAACTCTTGAATCACTATAAATGGTTTTTAATTTAAAGAAAATGATAAGGGGGGCCAAAAAAGTGACATAAAAGGGCCAAAAGGTCTATAAATAGAAGCTGGCAGCTCATTATCACCATTGCTGATTTGGAAATTGACTCTGGAGAAAAAAAAACCCTTTGATAAAAGTAGTGATTCTGGGAGCTATAGTGGATGAAACGACCATCCGTCTGGACCAATTAAGTATAAAATACCTCCTTTTTCTTTTTAACTCTTTATTTAAGAATTTAATTTGGTTTCTTGGGGGGATTTCGACCTTTAAGAGGTCATCCCTAGGTCCACACAGGTTGTCCTATGATAGACCGCATGTACACTCACTCTGTCTGATGTCGAAGCGCGTGTACATGTGACTGTCATCACAACATCCCATGTGGACCCTCCCATGAGTAAAAAAAGGTTTAAAAATCAAGGCCTAACCCTCTAAAATTTTTCCCATGTGCAGGATGTATGTGCAATGGAGAGAACAAGAGCATGAATATATTAGTGCACTAGTTGGGGAAGACCCTAACGTTGTGGCAGTGTTAATCCAATGTGGTTTTCTCAAGTTTTTTCTGTGTCCTTTCATGAGAGAAAAACCTAGGCTACTGAATACCTTGGTTGAATACTGGCACCCTGACGCATAAGCTTTTATGTTAGAGGGACAGTCATTGGTGCCTACTACAGAGGACATATACTTTTTGACTGGCCTCTCCAGGAGAGGGGAACCAGTCAACGTTCGGACATTTCCTTCGGGGCCTCATAACATATCAAAATTGATAGGAATTTATTCTAAGGCTGGTACAAACGAATCAAGCTCGCAGGTGCCAATAAGTAAGATCACTGATTTATCACTACATGCGATAGTGTTCCTTATTGGGTGGATGACTGGTTCTACAATGCTACATCAGGCATCCTGTGCACAGATGAACTGTGCAGTCCAATGCTTAAATGCATAGATATTTGAATAGAGCACTACACTACTGGATTGTATGAAGAGGCAGCTGACAGATTACTGGTTGCGGACGCAGAGGAACTTTGGGTTCAGGATGATTCTATGCTCTTTATTCTTTGAACGAGTTCATAGTTTCAGTCCTCGAGTGGTGGTATGAGGACATCAGGCCTCTCTTCTTGCGGTTTGCAGATGGGTAGTGTTGTTGCCACAACAAGGTGGTGGAAGGACCAATGCGTCCTTTGATGATGACTTCTTTGCTTGGTTGTCACGGTATATCCCAACCATAAAGGATTATCCTTATGCTGGGATTGATTTCTCAAGAGATCCCGAGATCCCTGTACCTCCAGGCGAGGAGCGAGGTGAGATGGGTAAGTTTGCATCATTTTTTTCTTTTTTTAAACATATATCATTTTTATGGTGTTTTTTTTTTATATATCATTTTTTTATACCAGATTATTTGACAGATATGTGTCTATTGTGTGTAGATGTGGGACCCTCATGACTTGTGGATTATGTGAGGAACATGCATCGTTCTCGACCGGGGGTTGCACCTGCCACCGCAGGGGGACTAGAAGTAGCAGGAGAGCTTCCAGTCGGTGAGGCTGAGAGGGTTTTGAGACGAGTTGAGAGAAATTTTATCTCGCTCACTCACACCATCCCTATGGTAGAGATTGAGGATCTTCCACCATCCATGCAGCTTCATGTAGTGGGGGCACCACGAACATGGGTCTGACTGTTTCGGCTTTTAGAAAACGTTGTTGACTATTACAAAAGGTCCCATAGGCCCTAAACTTAGTTAGTCTAGACTTTGATAGCTCCACCTGTATATATTTTTTGAGGGCATAAGCCCCATGACTCGTTACTGATCATATTTTTAAGGTGCTTGCGTCCACCTATGTACTCTGGTGCTTATGATATTATATATGGATTTTTATGTATTTTGTGTCTTATGGATCATATTTTCCTTTTAAAAAGTATTTACATGTTTATGTGCATGTCTTTTTATATGTGTGTGAGATGCTAGTCGAAAATCTGACTAGCTAGAGTATCTGTAACTTGGTTTAATCTCCTAGGAACATGAAAATATGTAATATAATCAAAGATTCGTTCTAAGAGGCGTACCCTAAGGAATATTTGGTGTAAAGTCGGATCATGAACACGGTAGACTCTATTTAACTGAGACACCACCAGCTGAGCATCTAAATAGACCCAGAGATGAGAGATACCAAATGACAGGGCATCATGAAGCAACTCAATAACTGCATTGTACTCGACGACATTGTTTGTGGTGTCACCTAAGAAAATACTTCCAGAAGATAATAATTGGCCTCGAGGTGTAAAACTTACCCAAGCTGCGGAGGCAAGCCTCTGAGTGTGCACACTAGCACCATCTGTGTACCCAATGACCACCTCTGATTCACTTGACATCTGCCACAGTGACAAAAGATAACATAAAAAATGACACATCCATAATACTAAATGAAACTAGAAAGTAATAGTACAAAGACTATACATATGGTACAAAAAGTTACCCAAGGTGACCTACCTATGAGTAATACTTTTTGAGGTAGAGCCCATTTCTAGGCTCTGCCAAAGCATTTCCCTCAAAGTCAACCAGACGATAAGCGTCCTTTTTTAGAACCTCTTTTATGATGAAAGGTATGAACCACATGGGTTTGAATTTTCCTGCCCCCAAGGGGTCCTTATCTTGGTCATAGATTAGGACAAGGTCACCTTCAGAGAAAACCCGAGGACGAATGGACCGATCATACTGATACTTGAATTTATGTTTGTGAGCCTCATTGGCCAGGGCTACATCATGACATTTCTCATTGAGTTTCTCAAGGTATAATAATTGTTCTTCAAGTGGAGAAGTGTCTGGCAATAACTGTACTGCCAATTTTAGGGACGGGATCTGAGATTCTATAGGCAAGACTGCTTCCAGCCCATAAACGAGTTGAAAATGGGAGAAACCGGTTGCAGTCTTAACAGACGTTCGGTAAGCCCATAATGTCGAGTATAACATCAAATTCCAATTTGACTTGGTTGAGTTGATCATTCGTTGTAGGATGGTATTAAGAGATTTATTTATAGCTTCCACCTAGCCATTTTCTTGGGGGTAGTAGGGTGAAGAATGTTCTTGCCGCAACCCAAGATTTGATGTTAACTCGGTCATCATCTGGTTCTGAAAATGACTACCATGGTCAATGACAATCTCTCTCGGGACGTCGAACCTTGCTATTATCTGGTTGAATAAAAAGAGAGTTGCAGTCTCCCCATCATCTTTAAACGTCGGCATAGCTTCGACCCACTTCGTGAAGTAGTCTACATCTACAATGATATAACGTTTCCCCCTAGATGAAGGAGGGTTGCATGTAGTGTAATTAATCCCCCACTTGGTAAAGGGACCAACTTTGATGATAGGAAACATGAGAGCGGGATGAGCCCTCATCGTTCAAGAGAAGATCTGACACAGGTGGCACTTCTTGACCGATTCAATATAATCTTTGATTAGTTTCGGCCATAAGTAACCTACTTGTAAAATCTTTTGGGTTGTTTCCAACCCATATAAGTGATCGCCACATGATCCAGTATGGAAATCGTTAAGCATGATAACTGCTTCTTCGTGAGTGATACATCAGTGCAGGATGAAGTATACACCTCTTCGATACAACGTATCGTCGAGTATCAGATAATTCTTGGCCTGATGGAATATACAACGATGCTCATCACGAGAAGCAGAGGTGGGGCACTTCAAAGTCTGGAGATACATAAGTATATCTCTGTACCATGGATCTGAAGATGCAATCAAAAACATATCTCCTCTGATAGGTGACTCTTCGGGCATAACATCACCTGACTCAACCGAAAGTTTCGAAATAAGTTCTGCGAAGACCAATGACTTTTTGGATTTCGATGAATTGAAATCTAAGTCGAATTCTTGGAGGACGACTATCCATATACTGATCTTTCCACCTATTATCTGTCATGTCAAAACATATTGAAATGGATTCACAATGGCAATGATGATGGTCTTGTGAAACATAACATAATGACGAAACCGTTGAACAAGATGGACTGTTGCCAACGCAAGTTTTTCGATATGAGAATAATTGAGTTCCAGTCTGACTAGGCCTCAGCTCAGGTAATAGATCACATATTCTGAGAACAAATCATCTTCCTGAACTAAGACCATGTTGATGGTTGACTCTGCTACAGCCAGGTATAATAAGAAATATTTGTTATAGTTGGGTGGCTGAAGCAGAGGGGAAGTTGTGAGGGCATGTTTCAACTCTTTGAAGGAGTGTTGAGCAACATCGTCCCAGTAAAAAGGAATGTCTTTCTTCAATAAGCGCATAAATCCCTTTGTGATCTCGGCATAGTTGGTGATGAAACACCTTAAAACATTCACCTTACCCTGGAGACTCTGAAGTTGAAGGATTGTGCATGGGGGACGCAACTGAACTATTGCCTCAACCTTGAGAGGATTGACCATGATCCATGTTGTTGACACTATCAAACCTAAAAAACATCCTGATGTTACGCAAAAGCTGCACTTTTTTGGATTCAAGCGAATCTGGAAGTAGCGACATCGCTTAAAGATAAGTCAGAGGTGTGTGGAATGATCCATTCTCTTGAAAGATCAAGATGCTAAATCATCTAAATAGGCCTCGACTATATGCTTGAGATCATGGAAAGCAAAAGACATGGCCCGCTGAAAGGTCGCTCCAACATTTTTGAGACCATAAGGCATCTTACGATACGCGAATGTACCCCATGGACAAATGAATTACATTTTGTGCTGGTCTTCAGGTTTGATTTGTAATTGATTATATCCCCAAAAACTGTCCATGAAAGAAAAGGCCTCGCAACCTGCATATTCATCAATTATCTGGTCGATGAATGGTGTGGGAAAATTATATTTTGGGCAGGCTTTGTTCAAATCATGGAAGTCCGTACATACACAAATTGTACCCTATTTCTTATTGACCGGCACAGGATTTGACACCCATTGGGTCAAATGGATAGGATAGATAAAACCGTCTTTTAGCATTTTCTCAACTTCAACCTTAATGGTTGTTGCTTTCCTTGCATTAATTGGATGACGCTTCTACTGAATAGGCTTGGCATTTGGATAAGTTGTGATTTCATGTTCGACTATTTTTGGATCGATGCCTGGAATTTCCTCGTAAGACCAGGAAAAAACATCGCAGAATTATTTAAATAGATCTGTGTAGATTTAAATCTCTCTAGAGGAATAGTCATCTCCGACGAAAACATTCTCCATGATGCCAGGGGTTCTAGAGATATTAATCGGTATGGTTTCAACAATAGTTTCCATATTACCCTCGGCATAAACCTCATGTGTAGCTAAGGGATTAATAGGACAAGACCTATCTCCAGTCATAGTCAAGGTGAATTCTTCGACTTTGATTCTGCTTAACTCTAGGAGGAAGTATGATCTGTGATGGAGATCATCCCAGGGTTTGTCCAGACTAGTCATTGCTTGAATTATTGCTTCGTCGGAGGGCAAGACTAAGTCTAACGAATTGGTATCAATGAGAGAGCCTTGAGCCCAAATAGGCTCTAGAATCGGATCTAAATCTTATTCAGGAGTTGGATCTGTGTCGGTCGAAGCTTGTTGGACTAAAGAGTATGCTACTTCGGCTGTAGACAAGGGCGTGGACATGCCAAGGTGACCTACCCCTTCCGTCGTGGCCGATGGGGAAGGAAGTATCCACAGATCGTTGAAGTAAGTTGTCTGAAATGACGAAACTTGGAAAATATCAACCTTATGGTGGTCAGATATGAACTTAGCATCGACTTGAGGGGGCAGGTAATCGAAGGTACCCATCAAATATGGTCACAAACCAACCCCTACATTGACTACGCCTGGTTGGGGATTATCAATCATCGGGACTACAGATACCCCCAATGAAGGGTTAGATATGGAGAAAGACAATTGATCAATGGTCACAATCCAGTCCTCGTGTGGAAACAACAAGACCCAAAAAACTGTAGCAACCACTGCTTGCATGGCATAATTCCAACTCCTTCCTAACAACATATTGTAGTCGAGGGATGCATCGACTACTTCTACCTTGACGCACACGGTCTTCTCTCCTAACTGCACGGGGAAAGAGGGAATGATAACATGTGGTCGGAACGAACGACCATTGAAAGTAGTGAGAAGAGTAGGTGACAGAGACAAAACGACCTGGCCAATGGCCTTCCAACATGCCAATGACATAACACATGTCGAGGTGCCCTCATCAACCACCGTACAAAAAATGTTCCGAGTAAAATTTTTTGTGGGGTGAGCCACTACTATCTGAAATGCTATGTGGTAAGGCAGATGAGGTTTTAATTCAGTTGTATCCAGCATGATTTTACCCAGATTACAAGTCTCGGTAGATCCTAAAGAGGCTAACAAAGCTTTCCTCTAGGAAGGGTAGCTTTGGAGGACCTCCAAAGCGGACATCGAACAAGGAGTTTGAGACAAATCCTCCACCACATAATAGTTCTGGGAGGCCCTTGCATTTGGGTTGTGAGAAGCTTTCTTCAAAGTGCATTTTGGGATGCATGTCATTGTTTTGCCCAAAGTATTCTCGATCTAGAGAGGAAGAGATGGGAGTTAGATTTCTTTTCCCTTCTCAGAAGTTCTTGGTTTACTATAGTCATGCGCTCTAGTTGATATAAAAGCATCACCCTTCATCATATACACATTCGCAGATGCGGGATTTTTCGAAGATGGAGAGGGTCCTTGACTACTCCCTTCCACGCTTGTAAAGGCTTGGGTTAGGTTTTTCCCATGTTGAAATGGATTGGTTAACATGACAGGCTATTGATGTGTCACAAACTTTTGGGCCTCTTCAAGCCAAGGACATTGGTGGGTCGGGTGGTCTTCCATGCATAGGTTGCACGGATACCTCACCTTCCGTTTCTCAGTGTTTCCACCACCAAGATTATTAGTGGGTTTCTTATCCCCCTTACCCTTCTTTTGTTGTTTTTTCTTTCCTTCGGGCTGCTGGGTGGCCTTTGGATTTGTTGATTGCACACTGTGTACATTCAACGTTTGGGTAGGGGGAGCAGCCGAAATAGTTGTTTGGCTGGTCGTTGTGTGTTGTATAGACAATTGTTGCAATTGTTTCATCAGTTGTTTAGTGGGCTTTGTTTGTGTTGAACCCACAATACCATCAGCATGTGGTCCAACTCTTTGTTTGGTTTTATCAAGTATTGAGCGTGGTGCATCTGGCAAGCTCTCGTATAATAAACCAGATTGAGAGTAGATTAGCTCAAGCTATTGAGCTCTCATGATGGCATCTTCTTCAAAAAACACTCTCGACGTCACGACGTATTTGGATAACCGTGGGACCAAAGACTTAAGGAACCACTCAAGAAGGAATGCTAGTGGGACTAGCACCTTAATTAAACTCTTCCGACGTCTCCATTCTCAGATGTGATCAGAGATATGGTCTTCTTTTTTCTGTGTGAAATTGGCCAACAATTTTGTGTCAGCATTGTATCACACAGGTAATTGGAAAAGGTTGAGGAAATCCATTGTCAATTTGCCGAAGGAAGAGTATCTTGAGTTGTCAAGCTCTATGTACCATTTCACGACACTCCCAATGAGAGTATGTTGAAACAATCACAAATGTACGGAGTCGTCCTTTAACAAATTAGACGAGCAGCAAAGGTGAAAATTAGTCACATGATCTCCTATATCTTCATTAGGATTGGCCTCAAAATTTGGTATGTCTGAAGGCAACTTCATTGGCATAGGGGGATAACATGGATCGTGACAAACAGGGTCATTCAACAACCTTGTCAGGTCTGGAAAATGCAATGTTTCCAGGAAAGGTAGTTTGGGTTGTTGGCGATAACCATGGAAAAAGGGACCTAGAGTTTGAATGGCAACAGGTTGTTAGGAAAAGTTCGGCTGCTGGCCTGGGTTCTGGTAAAAACCATGGCAATGACTAGCGTACAAGTTCTACGTGTGAGGAGACATCATCAATTGATTCCCAAAATAGGACGTAGATGGTTGGGCATGCATTACATTCGGAGGACTTTGGAAAGGGTTTCCCCATGCTGATCCCATGGGAATATGCATAGTACCTTGTCTGGGGTTCCATTGGTTGTGAAAATAATTGCCCTAGAATGACATTCTTGATGAGGGAACTGATCCCTCCCAAGAATTCCAAGTTCCTGATGCAGAAGAAGTTCCTGGGTTTTCCCCCTGTGCAGGAATAGTACCCTGCATAGGAATAGGTTGTCTGTAACCGGGGTTGCCCCCAGTTGGGAAATCAACTGTAGAGAAAGCGTTGTTACCAAATGCACCGAACAAAGAAAATGGTGTCTAACTGACTGACATATTATGAGAAGGTGGTCCTTGACTCCCTGCTCCAAATAAACTATGGTGTGTGGGTGGCCCAACGAATTGATGGTGGGTTCCACCGAGCGAAGGGGACGAAGGAGGTATATGACCTCCCCCATAAGGAAAAGCGTTAAAAGGAGCTAAAGTTCCCCCCATGTGTCCTTATAGAGGAGTGTTAGAGCTCCCTAACCCCAGACCTAAAGTCTGTAAAGTGGAGTAGGAAAGTACAGGACTTGTACCTGAGCTAGGCATAACGTATGTGAACAGAGGGCCTGTTGCACTTAGTGTAAAAGGGGAAGTGGTCGTCGCCATAGATGGGATTGGACCACTATTCGAGGTAGAGGCGGTCGATACCATGGTGTTTTGAATCGATGATGGTGCGTTAGGAGGTGGAAAATCCCCTATGGTGACAACCGTAGTGGGAATTGAATAATTCCCAGAAGAAGTGGCAACATTTGTTTCCATTGCTGCGTGCAAGACTGTCTGGAACTCGTAAAGGTGAATCAATATTATGATGGGTGCTGAAATATCAGTGGTTGGAGTTTCGGATGGACCAAGAGCTTTTGCTCGAAATTCTAAAATGGTTGTTTCCTCTGGATGTTGGTCGGGTACAATTTCTTGTGACCCGGTAGCTTCAAAAGACCCTTGTTGGTCTAGCTTCTGCCTTAATGGTGGCAGAGGTGGCTCTAGTCTAACTGGTGATGGGCCCAGAAGCCTTCACGACCGGTGGAGCTTGTGATCCTCCACTGTGTGAGAAGATCAAATACACACTAGGGCTTTCTATTCATTCAAAAAACAACACACACTAAAAAGGTCCCTCTAAGATAAAACAAGCAAACACTAAACTAGTTGGAAGAACAGTTAGAACAACCAACACTAGAGAAACTTACTGTTGCAAGTGAAACTCGAACATAAAAGAACCCTTTGGGTATACTCTACAAAGCATGGCCCACTGTCTGTCCTAGGTACCGCAGTATACCCCCGCAATCACCTGTGTATGTCTCTAAAAAGATAGGAAACTAGGTTTCCAGCGTGCGAACAGTCACCAGGCGGGTACAGTCGAAAGTCGGGTAGACCACAATGAGTAGGGTATCGAGCCTGACACCTGTCAAGGGTATCGAAGGCAAGTGGTCCAGAAGAAAACTGAGGACCTCGAATAGATTCGAGACCCATGAAGCTCTGTGGAAAATGCAATCGACGAAATCCCAAGACAAGCCCTCTATATGTGTTCTCCACTATGATTGGTCCATCTATGGAGGGTTTATCTCCGCTACCTTTCCGCACGCGACCTCATGTTTAGCCTCTGTGTTAGAGGGGGTCCCAGATAACTTTCACGATACTGGACTTTGACACTCCCTAACTCAGACTCCAATGTTTGATTTAATGGCCTTGAAGAGTTTCCTCTCCAACCTAATTCAAGGCCCTAACCCTAAATTAGTTGGTTGACCCTACAAACATAAAAAGTCTAATGAATTTTAGATTTAGCATTAATTTTTATGGCTTGTATTAAGTCAAAGGTTGTGAAATTGAAACTAGTGATGTTTGAAAGACGAAAGAAAAATAAATAGAAAGCTGGAAACAAAATAACTTCTCTTGACTCAAATCTTAAACAACTTTTCAAACTAAAATTTTTCTAAGATCTTTGAACAACAAACTCAAAGAAGGATTTTTCTCAACTACGAGCTACTTATGATCTAAGTAAACCATCAAGAACTTATGAAAGAAAAGACTTTTCCCTGGTTGCTAATGCAAAACAACACTATTTAACCAAACAAAGAAATAAAATATTTTTTTCCTTTTGAATGCTCACAAAGCAAAAATGAAAAATATCAACAAGTAAAAACCAAGAAAATTTTTGGCCTAAGCGCAGATCACAAAGATTCACTTTAAAAATCACACACAAGCAAATTAAAACTAGACTCTCACATTTGTCTAAAAACCCTATAAAAAGAAAATTTTGAGGAAAACTTCTTAATGAAAAAGAAAGCTATTGTTGTGATCAAACCTAAGTTACTGACCGCTATGAAAGAGACTCAAAAACCTAAGAGGTATAACTCTTGTCAAAGGAAAGGATGACTTCCTCACCTTCAAAAACATTTCTCCATAGGCACTACTGACAATTCAACAGCAAGCGTGTGCACGTGAGTTGTGTGAAGTCAAGGTGCATGTACATGCATGATGGCCTTATACAAGCCACGTGTATCTCTGAAACTCTAAGACAAGTGAAAGGCCAAGAAATCCAGCTGAGGAAGAGACTACTGGTACTGAGATCCAGGATCTCTTGAAGACTCAGATACTTACTTTAACAGAAAAAAGAAAACAATTCAAGGAAAACTTCATAGAACAAACCAATCTGAGGTGAAATCTAAGCTATAGACTGCAAACAACAAAGAGTAGAAAGAGTTCCAGAAAATCCCTGAGAAGGATTATTTCCAACAGGGGAGAGGATGACTGCCTCTCTAAAAGAAATTTTCTGGAATCATACACGTGACTGGCACTTCCTCAACTAGCGTGTACACGCAGGATGTGAGAAGGTAGGGCGCGGGTACATGCGTGTAGACCTTATACAGGCCACATGTACCTCTGTGGGTCTCGGAAAAAAAAATGCAGTCAACAAAAGAAACATAGATAACTAGTATGGAAGACCAGAATCTCTATTAGCTTAGACTTTTGCAGAAACTTTAAAAACAAGAAATGAAACCAGTTCTTAAAAATACCCAAGAAAAACATTCCCAAAAACCCTAGAGATCCCTAGTATGGTCACCAATTATGTTGTGGGTGGGAAATCCCTCCTACAGACTAGCACTAAGGGTTTTATCATGCATGCAGAAATGACCTAAAGATTCTTACTTTTTACCATCATCCCATGCCTAGACCCCCATTACTCATATGTAAATACAAGGCTCAAGAGATTAAGTTGACGTACCTTATTCTTCGTGTTTGATGTTGATCCCTTTTCACACTTGGTCGTTCTTTGACTGCAACTCTCCTCCCAATGATGACCTTCATTCACTAAAGACAAACAAAGAACTCCACATGCACTTGATCTATGAACTAATAGGTTAGAGATTTGACCAATCATACAATCAATATTCCAATAATGACAATCTCATATGGCGGGATGGGAAAATAAATTATTTTATTAACTTCACAATGATACCTTACATTGATAAAGTCATCTACTGCTCCTAGATCCTAGTCCTGGGCTCTTCTTCCACTGTCTTCCAACTGCTTTACTCTATACTTCTCTTTGCACAAGGATGGCTAAAGGTTGGGACAAAGGGAATGCTCAATCAGGTATAATTTCTTTACTATGATTCTCCTCTTTTCAAATGGGACCCCTAACCCTTCCTTTATAGGTTAGAAGAAGCTAGGTATTTGGTAGAGTGACTAGCCATGCATGGCCGAAAGGTTTAGTTAACTTACCCAAAGCTGTGTGTTCCATCACAAAATTTCCTTTTTCCATGCTTTTGTAGGTACACACGGGTTGTCTTAGGTCAGCTAGTGTGTACACATGTGCAGTAATGGAGCAGGGAGCATGGGCATTTATAAAAGGGGTTTTTAAGAAGAGTTATTCAATAGTGTTTTGGCAAAGAAGGAATCTGAGATGGCCTGATGCCAGGTAAGCATGTCTTGTGAAAATTAGGGTTATAACAATGGAGTTCCTACATGTATTTGGAAACTACTCCTACCATATATGAGATATATGGACTAGTGTGGGTGAGATACAAAACACTCCCCACCAACTGTCTATACAAAGTGTTGTCAACTAATGGTGTATCCCTGCCATCCTCAAGTCTGATCCTAGATAAGAAGGATGTAGGTGCAGACTTACAGTATGTCATGTGGAATCTATCTAGAAGATCCTTGACATACTTATCCTAAGAAGGTTTGATGTTGGAAGGATCCTGACTGATCTCAAGACCAAGAAATAAGTGTAGTGGACCCATGTATGTCATAGAGATCCTGTCATGAAAAATATCTTTGACCAAAGAAATGGCTCAAATAGACCCACCATTGATCAAAATATCATCAACATAGAGTACTAAATTCATCACGGATTCAGTAGTCCTCAAAATGTACACATTGGAATCATATTTACATATAACAAATCGATGTGAAAGAAAGTAAGAATCCATCTTTTCATACCATGCTCTAGGTGCCTCTTTGAGGACATAGAGAGACTTCTTCAGTCTTCATACTAAATATGAGTTTTGAATGAACCCCTGCAACTGCTCCATGTAGATTCCCTCTGAAAGGTCACCATGAATAAAAATATTCTTCACATCCATCTGGTGAACTTCCCATCGTTTAGTTGTTGCGATGGCTAGATCCAAGTGAATGGAGTCCATATTTTATACAGGAGAAAAGGTCTCATCATAATCTATCCCATGAATCTGTTGAACTCCTTTTTCAACTAATATGGCCTTGTACTTTCTCACCTAACCATCTACTGCTCTCTTGGTCCTATAGACCCATTTTCATATGACAAGTTTTCTCCCTGGTGGAAGTGGAACCAGATCCCAAGTCTGATTATGTAGGAGAGAGTCGTGCTCCTCCTACATGGATTATTCCCATAGTGGATTGCAATAAACCTCATTGTAGGGATTTGGATCAGAAGATTGAACCATGTAGCAATGCATGGGCATCATTGGTTCAGAAGATGAAAGTACATGAGAATTATTCACATGCTGAGATCGAGTTCTTCTTGAATCCAATGGATCCCCTGAATATGTGTCTGAATATGTAGCATCTGAGTGTGTAGAATCATCATCTCTAATGTCTGGAACTGATGGAAGCAAAAGAGTCTCTGCATGTTTCACTGGAGTTGCATGCAAAGGACTCTCCGCAAATTGAACACTACGCTCAATCAATATGTACCTATTCACATCATCTGGGTATCCCACAAGGATGTAAGGTGTGCTCTATGGATCTAAGGATTTCCTCTTTTTAGAAGGAATATGGGCCCATGCTCTAGATCCAAAGATGCGAAAGTGCGTGACATCTGGTTTTTCATCTATCCAAGCCTCAAAAGGTGTCCTATCCTGAACAAATCTATGAAGTTCTTTGTTCTGTATGTAAGAAGTAGATTTAAGTTCCTCAGCCCAAATCTCGGAAGGAAGTGATCTTGCATGCAACATGCAACTGGTCATATCCTTGAGAGACCTATTCATCCTTTCAACAACTCCATTCTATTGTGGAGTGTATGGAACTGTGTGCTGCAAGTGGATACCATCTTTATGACAAAGATTCTAAAACAATATGTTGATATACTCCCCCCCATTGTTTGTACGGAGGATCTTGATATTCTTCCCAGTTTGTGTCTCTAATAGAGATTTGAAGTCTTTGAGATGATAAAAAACTTCAAAATTTTGTTTGAGAAAATAAACCCCAAGTATAGCATGAGTAATCATCAATAAATGTAAGAACATACCTTAATTTGTTGATAGATGGATATGGAAATGGACCCATGAGATCATTGTGAACAAGCTCCAAGGAAGAGGACGCTCTCCTTGCCTTCCCCTTTTGAAACTTCTCTTCAGGATTCTTGCTAAGAATGCATCCTTCACAAACTACTTTAGACAAGTGAATTCTTGGCAAGCTTTTGACCATTCCTTGCTTGGAAATTCGTTGCATGTACCTAAAGTTTAAATGACCAAATCACTCATGCCATAATCTACCTATCATTAGCATGTGTAAGTAGAAAATATGAGTCATAGTCAGTAAAATTAGTGAACTTATACAACCGTGATTTGTGATCTACCTCACCAACTGAAATAATGGAACTATTATGCATTTCAAGTACAATAACTGAATCTGATGTAAATTCAACCCTTTTACCTATTTGAGTGATTTGATAAACTGAGAGAATATTTATAGAAATATTTGGAACATGTAAAACATTCTCAAAACTTCCATTACGGAGTTCCACTCTTCCCTCTCCTGCAACTACTATTGGAGTATCATCCCCCATGAGAATAGGAGGTCCAGAGCATGAAATCAAAGTGGTAAAAAATTCCTCTTTAGTTTGCATATGATGGGATGTGCCAGAATCTATAATCCATGAATTAGATGAGGAATTAATTGCAACCAAAGCACGATGATTACCTTTCTTAGGTGCATGGTCTTCTTCCTTCTTCTTCCTATCTCCTTAAGGAATGAATTATCCAAGGTTATTCTTCTGAAGTACCTGTGTCATAAGATCAATCTTCTTCTTCATGCATGTGGATTCTTCATGATTCAATTTATTCCAATATGTGCATTGCTTTCCCTTCTCATTCTTCCCTTTGGAATTTGAAGAATCTTTGGAACCTAAAGAATCCTTGAAGGGTTTGAAATATCCCTCCTTCTTTAACTCTAGATGTAATATTTCCTTTCGTTTCTTCTTCGATTTTTGATTGGATGAACCTTTTCCATCATGCATGTTGAGTGCATGTGCTTTGGGATATTTCATAAGGCTCATCTGTATGAGTTTTTTCTGCTCTTGTGTGAGAGACTCAATGAACTGAGCCATTGTAGGAATTTTCCAATTTGCTCCCAAAAGACATATGCCAGAATGGAAATTGGAGAAATATACAATGTATTTGGATCCTAGCTTGGTGTTGGCACAGGGGCATACCCAGGTTTCAACACTACAACAACGCACCAACAAAACCCTAACTACCAACCCTTCCGTCAACACCTGTGAAGTAGATGAAGTCTCACCTAAGGTAGAGGCAGGGGTGGTTGAAGGAATCAGATGTCTGCAATCTTAGCTAGGACATAGATCTTTGATTCTAACACTTAACAGAGCACTCAACAGTTAACATTCATCAATATCCAGTCTTAGTTACAACGTAATTAAGCCCTAATTACAGAGTATACAAAATTCATTCAGATATAAGGTATTTCAGCACTAACCATATGTACATAAGTCAAATCTAACATCCATCTATATTATTAAGCACTAAGAATCAACAGATCATTCATCTATATTAAATCACTAAGAAATTAAACGCATAAACAAATAAATACATCACACAAATCATAACAACACAACATGTACGTGGTTCACCCCCACCCTGGAGGCTACGTTCACCAACCCTTCTCTCCTTTATTATCTTTGGTCAAGCTTCTTACAGGAACATAACATCCAAGTTCTACTCCGTAGAAGACAGGAGATCTACACGTACTCTTCCAGATCCTCCTTCTTCTAGCTAAGCTATAACACCAAACCTTCAAACAATCTCTTATAGTTACTTGCACTAGCCTTGAAAACCTCATACAGTATGAACAAATCTCTTACAACTCTTGATCACATAGATTGAACTCTAGAACTTAGCACACTAGCCTACTAAGTCTCTCTTCCCCCTTCTTACATCACTTAGATACTTATTTATACATTACAAAATAGTCCTAATCATGGGTAAACCCATGGTCCATCATCCCATACCCATTACATAATCCTAAATCCCAAAAAGGGCCCTAAAAGGGGATGAGATCTCGCGATATCCTCTTCTTCTTGCACTTCACCTTCGACAGCCTATCGAAGTACCAAAATTATGTCAAAGTTCAAACATGACAAAGAATCCTCAAAACTTGGTCAAGGGCCAACAAGCTCCCAACACTCACCTGTGACTCATCCCAAGTCACTCTGATATAAATAATGTTTCTTCAAAAGCCTTGAGCTTGGCTCGATATACTTAGAAATTTTGTTGTTCCATGACCTCCTGTTCAACGAAATCTTGTATGACTTCTTTGTTGACAGGTCCCTCTAGGTGTTATTCAGCTGCAGTGACGACTTGCTCCAGTTTTGCTCCTCGACCTTCGATCTCTATGAACAGTTGGTAAGCCTTATCCTGTACAGGTTGGATCCTCTAAGTTACTTCCATAACTCTGTTGTGAGTAGTGTGGATCTACTTCTGGGTAGTGCACTGGTCTTGGGATCGCTTTATTCTTGCCACAGCTGACAAGGGCTTCAACTGCGCCTGTATTGTCTCTGCTTGTTGCTTCACTTCCTGTAGCTTTGACTCCAATGCCTTCAATTATGGATTCTCATTGAGTCACTCATACATTTGGGCATTGCGATCACTTAGTTTCTTGCATTCCATGGCAAGGACTTTGATTATTTCAACTGCGCTTTGAGCAGTTGCTTCTCTTTGATCAGTTACATCCTGTGGGGTGTTGGGTACGATGCAGAGCTCTAAGTATGCTATTCATTGTTGTAGATGTTGGATAGCTTCTGCGAGCTGTTGTACTTGATGCGTGACTCGGTATTCTACCTATGGTTATAATCCTGTCACAGAGTGGAGTTCTCTATTGACTACTTCTTTCACTTCGAGTTGCTATGCGAGCAACTGTTCTTTTTCTTGTTGCATATGTGCTTTCTCTTATTCAAAATTTTCCTGGAGAGAAACTTTCTCATGTTCTACAAGTCAACGTTGTTCTACAAGTACTCCTTTCACTTGCTTCAAAACTTGGGTGGCTTGTTCTATTTGTTCTTGTGCGCGACGAAGGTGAGCTTCGACCACATCAGCTAGTCGACGGAGTTGGGCTAGCTCATCTCCCAACTCTGGTTCTCCTGATGGGAGGGGTGCAGTGGAAACTATGCAGCTGGGATGAAGGGCTTGTTGTACCCCTTGGAGGTTCACCTTAATTGTGTCATACATTTCCTCCTTCTTAGCTTCTTTTTTCTCCACGATTTCTAGTGAAGTGTCGTTTAGGGCTGCTATGATGAAGTTAAAATCATCGATAGTGAGCACAGTCTTCATTTTGGTCACGGTGGCTCTGGATTTCTTATGGGAAGAAGGTTTTAGGGGAGAAACCTTCCTCTTCTTCAGGGGATCAACCTTGTCTTTGGGTGGTGTTACTTCTCAGTCAGCTATACTAAAGCAGTCTTGCCTGAGGCACTACTTAAGTCTTGGACCTCTTCAGTCTTCTTCCTTCTGCTAGTACCAGGTGTGTTTTGGTCTTTGTGGGTGGCCTCCAGGATGTCTAGTTCAGGGTCAGACATCTCTGCATGGTCAGTGAGGATAAGGAGGTTTGAAAACCAGTCCTTAGTGATCTCCTCAAGATCCTCTTCCATGAGTTTGTAGTACAACTGAAGATTCTCCTTATGTTCATCGGCTTGCACTGTAATGTAGATGAAGTTTCGATCTGCTCAAAACTTTATCAGAGGTCAAAACCTCTGTAGGGTGTTCGAATTCATGTGAGGTTCAACTTCGATGGCTCTCTTCAGCTGAAGTTAATATGTGTGAAAAAAAACGTTCGACTGCCACTGTTTGTTCATATCACTTGAGTACCAGAGTGTGGTGAACTTCGCAGCAAGTGGATCAAACAGTTCAATATCCGAGAAGTTCACACCTTCCGGAATCTCCTAGGAAACAAAGGCGATGAGTATCAAGAGCTAGCTAAAGTGAAACTTGTAGTCATGATCCTGTGCTTCGCGACAGTCTATTTCAAGTTGATTAACTAGGTACTTCACCCATTTCATTTGTAGACCTTCCATGCACTTCCCTGCAAGGTCAACGACAAATCTTGTGACCTGCATGGGTCGGTTATTGATTACTAAATTTCTGACTATTAACTAGCAGGATAGGCACACTGTTCCATTCTGGATGGAGGCTACCTTGTAGCCTCACGTCCACTTTTCAACATCGTCATATGTATCCTTGATCTTCTATGCTAGTGCATGATCTGTGGATTTTCTTGGATAGAAATCCTGTGGGTTGGGTCCTTGCATACTTAATCCACTGATCCTATGGATCAACATCAGATCGACTGTGATATGACGGTCTAGCCATAAGTAGCCACCATGGTAACATGAAAGGAGTAGCTTGACATAGGTGTTGACTTATTGGTTCCTTTCGAAGTGTGGGATTTTCATTACATTTAACAGGGTGGACTGCATGAGGTTCATCGTCCACGATTGGGGTATTATATTTGAGTTCTTCCCCTTCATCCTGGTCAGGTACTTATATAGGTCAAGCATACTATAGTTATTGCGATCTCCGAGGTTGAAGTTACTAAACTTGAATGATGCGATCTTGTCCTGATGCGCTAGAACTGCCCGTATCCCCTTCGAGAGGTATGCAGTAACCATGGTGTACTCGAAATATCTTGGCACACTATCATGACTCGAAATATGGTTGGGATTAGGTTTGCATTTGCTAGGTCATCTCTATGTTTGGTTCTCTTTTCTGTTGATGGTCGGATGGTCCGGTTCCATGAGCAGTTGACAGAGAGGCTTTCACTCCTCTCATCGATGACGCTTGTACACCCACAGACATCACTCTTTCAGACATGAATCTTTCAATCATGAGTTCGATGAGTACTTTCTTCATAGACTCTTCGAGTGCACTAAGTTCTTTGGAAATACATGCTCATGGTTGAATATCTCAGGTTCTAAGAGTAACTACTTAATGCAACGGGATGGATGGAAATAGTGTGACGATCACTGTGCAAAATCAACTATTCTACAAGCTCAGATAGTCACGGTTGGGAAAATTGTTCTCATTTCATGGAACGATGGGATAAATAGATAACTTGTCAACATATCTCTTGCAACAGGTGAGAAGGCTTCATTAACTCAGTTCTATCTGTTATGGTGCGGTCCCAACGGTCTGATGGTGAAATTTCTCACCATAAATGCCTTTCTACCTGTTCGGGTCATCGGTCTAACGGTTATACTGTTCCTAACGACTATATTTCTTTGCCATGGAAAAGTTCCATGTGACGTAGTTCTGATATCCCGATGAAGTTCCAATTTTGCAAATTTTCCTTTTGTGAAGTTCCCTCTGGAACCTTCTGTAACTTTTCGATCTTATCTCTCTTCTTACTTAGTTTTCTAGCCTTCTTTTCGGTGAGATTTGTCTCGAAATTCCTTTTTCCATTCTGATTCTTATCTTCTTTTGGCAGAGTAACTTCACGTTGTTGAGATTCTTTCCTAGAAATCAGGGGTAATACTTTATCTGTATCTGGAATAGGTACTTCAGACTTCTGTAGGTATTCTAGTGTTCTTCCCACTTTGACATCCAAGTCTCTGGTTTTAAATAGCTTTTCTCAGTTCTCCTGTTCTTCAATCAAGTGTGAGATCCTCCTAGTCTTGAAATATTTCAAGTATTGCTTCTTTTGTTCTAAGACTTCTTCTTCTTTCCTTCTGACCTGATCTCCTTCAATCCAAGGTTTTCCTAGTAACATAGAAAATGGAGCGTTGTTCTCAATAAATTTAACAACTTCAAATTCTTCCTCTGTCGAAGTTCCATGAGAACTCATAGATATCTGGGTAAGTCGTCCACATAGGGTTATCATTTTTCCTATGAATAATCCTATTCCTCCAAATGAAGGAATCATAGCAGGCTCCCCTAAAAGTTCCCAAGTTATTTCTATAATGGTATTCACATGTTTTTTGTCATCCAGAACACAGGCAATGTCGAAGTCTCCTATTCTTGTTTCAATGCACTATTTTTCTTTGAAGATCTTTGATAAATTGATATGTCAGTGGTCATTCAGAGTTTGTTTCATCTGTAGCAATACGTTTTCTGATTATTTATGGGGTTCTTCCATAATCTCAGTTGCTCGACCTTTATCGTGGTCTTATGGTCTCACATTCATCCTTTCAACATTAGCAATCATTCTAGGGAAATCCAATACTTCATGGTCCATAAATTTGCAACAAAGGAAACTAGGTCTTTTTCCAAGGCATTCCTTAGCAAGATGTCCTGGTTTTCTGCAACTGTAACAAAGGGTTAATCCTCTCTTTCTTTTAAATGATCCCCAACCTCTCTTATACTATGCATTAGGATCATGGTAGCTAACCTGCAAAAAAATATTTCTAGGGTCCTGCATCCATTTGTTAGTCCAAACATTCTCTCTATTCATAGGTATAACATATCTTTCACTATTATTATCACATCTACTCATATCAAATCTTCTTTCTTCTATCAGTGCCCTATTTTTCAAGCTAGGACAAATCTTATCAAACATACCTAGATTCATACTCTAGAAACAAAAATTTCCACTTATCTTACTTCTTCAGAGAACAAAACTTACAAGTCTTACCTCTTTAGTCTCACTTTCACCTTTATCAGGGCACAAGGCTCCCAGATCTTACCTCTTTTCTTTAGATCTGACCCTTCCTCTTGGCACAAAGCTCCACAGATCAAGTAGTGTTGTGTATTAGGGCAATAGTTCGATGCACAGAGATTATCTTTTTTTCAGTTTAGATCTTCGCACAAAGATTCCTTTTCCTCAATTCCCAACAATCATAGTTTCAGGTCTAGACAACAGAACCATTTGTTGGCACAGGGGCAAACCCAGGGTTCAATGCTACAACAACGCACCAACAAAAACCTAACAACCGACCCTTTCGACAACACCTGTGAAGCAGATGATGTCTCACCCGAGGTAGAGGCAGGGGTGGTTGCAGGACTTAGATGTATGCAACCATAGCTGGGACAAATATATGTGATTCTAACACTTAACAGAGCACTTAGCAGTTAACATTCATCAATATCCAGTCTTAGTTACAATGCAATTAAACCCTAATTACAGAGTATCACAATATTCATTCAGATCTAAGGTATTTAAGAACTAAGCATATGTACATAAGTCAGATCGAACATCCATCCATATTATTAATCACTAAGCATCAACAGATCATTCATCTATATTAAAGCACTAAGAAATTAAACACATAAAAACATCAATACATCACACAAAGGATAGCAATAGAGCATGTACGTGGTTCACGCCCACCCTGGGGCTATGCCCGCCACCTCTTCTCTTCTTTATTATCTTTGGTCAAGATTCTTACAGGCACATAGCATCCAATTTCTACTCCGCAGAAGATAGGAGATCTACGCGCACTCTGTCAGATCCTCCTTCTTCTAGCTAAGGTACAACACCAAGCCTTCACACAGTCTCTTATAGTTACTTGCACTAGCCTTGCAAGCCTCACACAGTATGCACAAAGCTCTTACAACTCTTGATCACATAGATTGAACTCTAGCACTTAGCACACCGACCTACTAGGTCTTTCTTCCCCCTTCTTACATCGCTTAGATACTTATTTATACATTAAAAAATAGGCCTAATCATGCATAAACCCATGGGTAGTCATCCCATACCCATTACATAATATTGAATCCCAAAAAGGGCCCGTGATCTCCACTTCGTCTTGCGCTCCACCTTCAATAGCCTGTCGAAGTCCCAAAATTAGGTCAAACATGACCAAGAATCCTCAAAACTTGGTCAAGGGCCAACACTTGGCTAGGATTGTTAGAATAAGTTGTTTCTCTTGTGTACACTTTTCAATACCACATTCACCCAAGCTCAAAATCAAATACTTAAATTTATTAAAGAAATATTGTATATCATCAAAACTTTTAGGGTCTAAGGTATTCAACTCTACCTCAAGCATATGACGTCGCATCTCTTCCTACTTTCCAAAGAGTCCTTCCAAGGTGGTCCATATCTCATTTGGAGTCTTGTATGTTGCAAAATGAAATCATATATCAGTGTATATTAACTCAAGAAGTAGTCCCATGGCCTCATCCTTATGGTTCACCCATCTGGTCTTCTCAAGTGCTGATGTAGGTTATGTTTTTGTCACCATCGTCAAATTATATAGTCATTTTTTTTTGAGTTGGAATGCAGCCTTTAGATTCCATTCAAAATAGTTGTATGGTGTGAGTATTATCACCATACTTTATTGAATAAGTTTCATTTCCTCGATCCTTGTTATTGATTCTAAAATGATCCTAAAATGCCAGATCGTGGATTCCGAGATATGACAGACGGTTCTATGGAAGCTATAGATATGATAAAACAACTATATCTCCTAAAACATGATGTGGATTTTGGATATTTTTTGTGAGCATGAGCATCCCTATGTTATACGTCTCAAGTCAAAATTCCAGCCGGACCCAGATCATGGATTTCGAGATATGGCCATTTTACTACATAAAACCAATTTTCTGGAGGGTATCTGAATCGTCGCACCCTAAAGAAGAATACAGTATGGCGATGTTGAATCATCGCACCCTATGGAAGGATAAAGTGTGTCGATTGTGAAAAAATGAATCGTCGCACATCGGGTGAAGAGTACAGTGTGACGACGTCGCACCCTAAACTGTGTATAGGCTGCGACGATTCCCAAGGAAAGTTAGATCATCGCACCCTTCGATACGAATAGGTTGCGACGATTCCAACTGTCACACTCTTCGATAAAGATAGGCCGTGACGATGGAGAAATCTAGGTTTACTCAATCCTCTTTCACTCTTGTTTCATTTGTCTGGGTTTCTCCAAGCAGCTCGGCTCTGATACCATGTCGATGTTTCATGGAAACCTACACATGAGACCTAGCTAAAGCATACACAAACAAAGATTATCAAGAAAAGAAAGAGAAATAGAATATGAAAAATGAGAATCAATGTATATTATGATTTAATCAATGAGTGAGTGATATTCACTCATATAGGTAATGACATCATATAATTAAGAAAAGAGAAGAAGCAATTAGCTACAGTGAGATTTTCTTAGGAATGTATGCATAATAGTGATGGTATAAAATTAGAAAGTCTAAAATAGAACTAGTCAGTTAACTCACACTAAACTTGTGTGTTGAAAATAGAAAATTATCCAACACTAAAGAACCTCCTTTTAGTTCAATATATCATTAGAAAGAACCCCAATAAGGGATCTCTGGAAAATACACAATCTCACACTATCATCCATTAAATAATTTGACAAGCACCACAAATGGTATGTCATGTGTGTGGAAGGGTCGTCTCCTAGATTATCGTCAAAATTAAAAATGTCCGATGGGATTTTTGATGGTATTGTTGGCCATAAGGGGTCATGGGAAATAGGTTCATTCATCAAGTGTGACAAATCTAGTAATTCAAGCATTGCAAGAAACGACAATGGTGTGAATGAGCACTAGGAGGGAGGTTAAATCTCTGTTGTATTAGTTGAACCTTGTGGTCCCCCTATATTAGTGTTGTTGGAAGGTCGATAAATGGTTGGAGATTATCTCCCCAAGGGATGGTGGAACTGGAAGGATCATGACTACTCCCACCATAAAAAAATGTTCCCAAGGGGAAAAATGGACCCTCCAAGAAAAGGGTTCCCAGTGCTAGTCTCAGGGAAAAAACCTTAAGGACCATATGTATGGACAAAGGAAAGACTCCCATTTCCCCCAAGGGATGTGCCCCCAGGGAAAGGTTGTTACACATGGAATTTCCACACCTAGGTCCCTCTCCCTAAGTGTCACAAGGGTAGTAAAAGTGTCATATTCACCTTAGTAAGTGTTGCATACACCTCGACACCATGAAATAACATATGTCACAATCCCTAGTCAATGTGGAGAAGAAATATATTATATGAGGGTCAAAATACTATGTGCACATGAATTAATTGTTGATATTCATGAAAATGAAATTAATTTAGTGTGAGAATCCACCTCACATTTGGTTTCCAATTTTTAAGGGGAGGTTGAAGATCTCATGGATGGTTGATATATTTCCTCCTTAAAATGCTTGAGATATATTTCCTCCCTAAAATCCTTAAGATATATTTTCTCCCTAAATATATTGGAGAGCCCATTTTAGTGGATCTAATGAGTGATCCTCTCAATGGTGGTTAAGCTTCCAAATCCTATATAATGAGGGATTTTCATGGAGAAGGAAGGAAGATTAGAGGTATCAAACTTATCATCTTAGGAGGAAGCTTTTGGATATCAAACTTATGATCTTGGGAGCATCGTGCAAGGGCTAGAAATGGAGGACATGGAGAGGCTACTGCAACTATATCTACAGATTGTAAGTGTCTTTTTAATGTTCTCATTAATATATGCTTGGCTGATTTCCTTCTATTTTATGTATCTTTACATATGCGTGTCTATTGTAGATGAATTTGTTTAAACTAGTATGCTAGAGTAGGATTTTCCTTGTGTCCCTTTTTTGTTCATGGTTTGTAGGTATAAACTTGTGTGAACAAGTTTGGAGATCAAGCTCAAATCAGATCAACAAGGACAAGCACTGGAAATAGGTACGGTCACATTTCCTCCTTCTCTCTTTTCAACTAGTTAAGAAAATCTCAAAGGGATGTTAGTGTCCACTTTCATCTTTCTATCTCGGTATAAGAGGTCTAGAATTTGAGCGAAAATCCACCTGTCCACAGGGGGATTTTTCTGTAACAAAAATTGGCGACTCCATTGGAGAAATGTTGATACACAAGTTGATAGTGTGTAGATTTTAACCTTGTACAATATTTACTGCAAACCGATTTTCAGTAAAAGAACATAAAATATACAATTGAAGATACAAACATTACACATATATTTTTCCCTTGGAAACCCAAACCGGGAAAACCATCATATTGTATATTCATTCATAGTGATACATTGTTTACAATACAATATACATATAGGAGCCAACGACATCCAAAACCCTAACCCAATGACTTGTATTAGTAAACAACCCTAATTCCTTAATCAGAAATAGAAAACCATAAAAAAAAAACATGTGCCAAAAAACCCCACAAGAATGGACATGAAAATCAAGGCAACACGAAAAATGAGGAAAAAAATGCGACATGTTTCCCAAGGAAAAACAAATTCTCGGGGGCACAACCCCTAAGACCTCACGTGAGGGATTTTTTCCCATCTATACCCCCCAATGGGGTCCTATAAACCCACCCTCAAACCCCCTTGCATGCCCAATGCAACACAGATAGTAATACTCGTGCAAAGAATATAACACATGCCCAACATTATCCCACTTGTTGTTGTCTTTGCATACAAAGGGTTACAGGGTCACATAGTCAACAATCCAGGGTAGTAATTCCCATGGATCCTCTACACCAAGAGAACTTCTCAGTGTTCAAAGATTTTGTTAATGAATTTGCAACACTCTTCAAAGTGTCCACCTTCATCAACAATACTTTCTTTTCTTCAACCATGTCTCTCACAAAGTGATATTGAATATCATTATGCTTTGTCTTTGAATGAAAGACTGGTTCTTCTCTAGAAAAATTACACTCTGACTGTCACAATCTATCCTTACATCTTGTTGTACCAACCCAATACCTGAAAACATTCTTTGTAACCATGTTGCTTCTTTACTTGCATGAGTGGCTGCAATGTATTCATCTTCTGTAGTTGAAAGTGCCCCTACAACCTGTTTTTTTCTCATCCAACTTATTTCTCCTCCAAATAGGTTAAACACATACCCACTTGTATATATCCTATGATCTAGATCTCCAACCGAGTATGAATCCATGAATCCATGTATATCAACCACTCTGTCCAATCCTAGTTTTCCTTGGTAGCACAATCCATACCTAGAAGTGCCACACAAATACCTGAAAACCTTTTTTACTATTGTCCAACGCTCCTTCTTTGGTTTTGACATATACCTACTCAAAACTCCTACTGCATGTGAAATGTCTGGTCTAGTACAAACCATTGCATAAATCAAACTTCCAACTGCACTTGCATATGGAACACTAGACATGTCCTCCTCCTCTTCTTGTGTATTGGGACACTTATCCGCAGATAACTTTACACCAACAAGAATAAGAACCTTGACCAGTTTACATTCCTGCATATTAAACCTCTGCAATATTGTATTGACATATTTTCTCTGATTTAACCAGAGTTTACTCTTTTTTCGATATCTTTTAATTTCCATTCCCAAAATGAAATTTGAAGCACCGAGATCCTTCATGTCAAATTTAGAGGACAACTAAGTTTTCACATCCTGGATAATCTCCTTGTTGTTTCCTATTAGCAACATGCCATCCACATATAATACCAAATAAATCAAATGATCACCAATTAATTTAAAATACACACTGTGATTCTCTTTGTTTCTTGTGAAGCCAAGTCCCAACATAAAAGTATCCAATTTTTGACATTACATCCTTGGTGATTGTTTTAAACCATATAGGGACTTTTTCATCTTGCATACCAGCTCCTTGTTTCCCTTCACAACATAACCTTTTGGTTTCTTCATATAGATTTCTTCTTCAAGATCCCCATGTAGGAATGTTGTCTTCACATCCATCTGTTCTACTTCAAAATCAAATGCAACATCAACATATAACATAAATCTTATAGAGTTTAAATTGGAAACAAGAGAAAAAATATCACCAAAATCAATTCCCTCAACCTAGGAATAACCCTTTGCTGCTAACCGAGCTTTGTATTTATCCACTTTTCCTTCTGCATTCAACTTATTTTTAAATACCCATTTGCTACCAATTGGATTTCTTCCAGTTGACAACTCCACTAGAACCCAAGCCCCATTTTTATCCAAGGCTATCATTTCTTCGTCCATGGACTTTTTAAGAGATTTCCATCCTCTAAATCCATTGCCTCCCTAAAAGATCTAGGATAATAACCAATAATAGAAAAAGAAAAATTTGAACAGAAATCTGATTGAGTATACCTTTTTGGTAGCCTCCTTTCTCGAATTTATCTCTTCAATATTGGAGTATGAGGATATTCTTCTTCTGATTCCTGTTCTTCTATAGACTATGATTCATCATCCTTTAAATCAAACTCTATTTTCTCTGGTTCTTCCTTACTTGGTAGGACTTTCTGTTTAACAAAATTCTTCATTTCTCTAAATACCACATCTCGACTATACACTACCTTCTTAGTTTCTGGTTTCCAAAGATTATAACCTTTGAGACCATATTTATATCCAATAAAGATATACTTTTCATCCTTCTTATCTAGCTTACTCTTGTTTTCATTTGGAACATGAACATATGCATCACAACCAAATACCTTGAGATGTGTGAGTGAAGGTTTCTTACCATTCCATACCTCTTGTGGAGTCTTGTCATCCAACGCTCATGAGGGTGATGTGTTGACCAGGTAACATGCAATACCCACTGCCTCTACCCAGAATTCTTGCCCTAACACGTCACCACTAAGCATGCACCTTTCATCTTCCATTAGTGTCATGTTTATCCTTTCTGCAACTCCATTCTACTGAGGTGTATATGGAGTAGTATTATGTCTTTCTATATCGCACTTCTTACATAATTCTTCAAATTCATTCCCGCAAAACGCTTTGTCATTATCTGTCCTCAACACCTTAATTATTTTCTCTGTTTGATTCTCAACAACAACCTTATAATATTTAAACCTATCAAAGACTTCATATTTATTCCTGAGGAAATATATCCAAGTATTCCTCGAGAATTCATCTATATATGAGACATAAAACATAGATTTTCCCAATGATGGGACTGACACAGATCCAAAAAAATCATTGTGAAGTAGTTGTAAAACTCCTTCTACCCTCATTGCACCAGAGGGGAATCTTACCCGATTATGCTTCCCATATACACAATGTTTACAGAAATAAAAATCCAAAGATCAGTTAGACATACTTTCAACCATACCTTTACCATGTAGTAGTCGAAGATCCTTCTCTATGATATGCCCTAGTCTTTGATGACACATCATAAGCTTTTCTCCAAATACTATAGGAGTTATTTCTTCTTCAACTCCAATATCAGGAACAATGGAAATATTACACCCAGCACTAATAGTTCTTCCTTGCATCTTATACAGAGTTCCAAACTGAAATCCCTTCAAAAACACCATTGCTTCTTGAACCATCCTATATTTTTCCTTTTCAAATATTGTTTTTACCCTTGCATCGTCCATTTTTCTTACAAATAAGAAAATTTCTAGCCAAACCTGGTATGTGCATAACACCAGAAAGTGTTCTAATCCTTCCATCTATGAGCCTCAACTTTAATTTTCTTCGACCTATGATTTTTGTTTTCGAGTCATCACCTATGAAAAAATTACCTCCATCATCTCTGTCATATTCACATAACCACTCCCTCTGGGGAATCATATGAAAGGATGCACTTGAGTCAACCAACCATGACTCATGATATGCATGTGTTCTTGAAGAAGCCAAGTACACATCCCCTCCTTCTTCCTTGGAGGTATTTTCTTCTGTAGAAGGAGATTCTTCATATCCCTTCTTTTTCTCAACTTTGGATCTACACTACTTCTTGTAGTGCTCTTCTTTTCCACATCTCCAACACACCTTTACAAAATTTCAGGTAGATTGAGATCTACCCTTATACTTAGATCTCCCACTTGATAACTTAGATCTATTTCTTTCTTAGGAACATACTCTTGCAAATAATGTGTATGTGCTTAGTCCTTCCATATTATTCCATCTCATCTCCTCCGACAACAAAGATGAGACCACTTCATCAAACTTCAAGATAGTTTTATTTCTACCTATGGCCACAACCAGACTATCCCACGATTCTGGTAAAGAACACAGTAAAATGATACAATTATCTTCATCTGAAATTGTAATCTCAATGGATACTAACTAACTTACCACAGTATTGAAGGCATTTAAATGATCTGCCACCGAGTCTCCATATCTCATCCTCGGGTTATACAAATTATTTCTCAGGAATGCTTTATTTACTAGGGACTTATACTGATACAACTTCCCCAACTTATCTCATAAATCCTTGTCTGTAGATTCCTCTGACACATTCAGTAATACTAAATCTGAGAGACATAGTCGGATTGTTCTCTTTGCCTTCTGATCCAACTATTTCCAGTCATCTACTAAAGTTCCTATAGGTGTAGTACCTAGATCTACTATGGTCCACTGATCTTTGTCCACCAACAAATCTTCCATCTTGAGCTTCCACAACTCAAAAAATTTCCCATTAAACTTCTTGATCTCCATTTTTGGATTACTTACCACTTCTTTTCACTTGAAAAAATCAATACCACAGATCTACCACTATAACAAGGCTTATCACAATCTCGAGCCAAAACCTTGACCATGAAGGTGTCCCCCCTAAATCCAACAAATCTATGATACCAAATGTAGATTTCAACCTTGTACAATATTTACTGCAAAAATATTTTCACTAAAAGAATAGAAAAGATACAATGGAAAATACAAACACTACACATAGATTTTTCCCCTAGAAACGTAAACTGGAAAAACCATCATATTCTATATTCATTCATAGTGATACATTTTTTACAATACAATATGCATATAGGATCCAGCGGCATCCAAAATCCTAACACAATGACCTGGATTAATCAATAACCCTAATTCCTTAACCGGAAATAGAAAACCATCGAAAAAAACCATGTGTTGAAAAACCACCCAACAATGGACATGAAAATTGAGGCAACATGAAAAACAAGGAAAAAATGTGACATGTTTCTTTCGGGAAAAAAAATTCTCAAGGGTGTTGCCCCTGCACGCCCCAAGGGGGGGCCTAGCACCTCCCCCCCCCCCCTCCTCAA
>ML800964.1:96128-107785 GCA_009831015.1 Picea engelmannii | reverse complement strand
CATGTACAATGCACTATAGTTCATAGGAAAAAATATATGACCTCGGATTGATAATTAAATGCACAAATCTTCAGTTGCTTACTAACTTAATTAAGAAGTAATTGAAAATTCCATGAATGGTGACTACTAATATAAACTTCTAGTATTTTCACCCGATGATTTAGTTTTAATGCATCTATCTCACCTTGGTATGGCTTTATGTCCACTTCCACTTCCATATTGAATAGATATCGTGAAGGGTTCAAGACACTCGAACTTGAATGCTCATTCTTGAATTATTTTCGCGACTCCTTCCCCGAGTCTTCCTAATATCTTGATTTCATCTCCATTATGATATTTGAGTTACATCCTTAATCATCTCCAAATGGTATGATCTTTCCTACTAGAGCCACAATGAGGAGTTTCGTATTACGGTTGATGTCAACAATTTGTTCTTCCATACTAGTTATAGTCCAAACATTCCCTACCTATGCATACATGACATTGCCCTTTCCACTGACACAATTTTCCATATTACTGTTGAGGATCCTTCTTAAAAAAACATTTTTTGGAACATGTACGTGCCCTGATGAACTACAGCATGCATACACATGCTAGATTCAGACTAGTTAGCCAATGTGCATACACAAGCTACCTGCTAGAGAACCTGCGTTTAGCTCCAAAAGTTGCAAAAAATATATAATTTCAAGGAATTCGGTGGAGTTTATGGGATATTGAGGGTTTACCAACCATTTCACCCATTGTATCCCATCCCCAAACCAAATAACCATCAGTTTATCATATAAAAAAAGGTCTTGGGGTCCCATTTACAACAATAAGAAAGAGAACAAGTAAACTCTACCAAAATCCCTTTCCCTTCTAGCCCAAGTTTTGTAGCCCTTTCTGAGATTTGGCCTCAACATTCCCCCTCCACCCCTTTCTCCTTATACAACCCTTTCTATTTTCTTAAGATATCATTTGGTTGTGAGAGGAAAGTATGGGAATTATGCACTTGGAGTAGCAATAAGAGGAGCCCAAACATGGTTTGTAGAACATTTACCAATAAGAAGGTTGTAATATTTATGATCTTCGTAATGAATAAAAGAGTTCTTTACTGTCCCAATACATTGTGTCTTTATGATTAATTGATCAATGTATATATGTTTATATTTGAATATTAACAGTGATAAGTAGAGATTGTATATGTTTTAGCATTGTTTTCCTAAGTTTTTGCAGGTCATATTTGGGAGGATACTAACAATAAAGGAAGCTACGAAGGAAAAAGAGGTCTACACCAGTCGAAAGGACCTAACGTACACATACTTTCCTCTCTTTTGTTGTTTAAGTTTAGATATTTTTGCGATAGCTTAAGAATATAATTGTCTTTTAAGGGAAGTCAGTGCTCTATTTGTACCTCGACCCGGTATAGTAATAGGGGGATTTTCCCCTCTAGAAGAATTGGTGACTCCAGTTGGGAGTCTCTCTAGGGTATTAGTGAGAGATTTTGGTTTAAATTGGTTTGTTTCAATTTATTTTTTATTTTTTAAGGTTTATTGAGTCAGTTTAGGGTCTCTAGTCACCTTGCAGGTGCCTACCAGCCTTCCCCACCTAATCAGTCTGCCAAGCCTTTTTTATTTTTGAAAAATTTCAGAGTTGTATGTGCCTTGCTTTGGCTCTTCCCACGTACATACATAGTGTTAGCATCAGATGTGACCCATGGATTGATTGCAGGAGCAGATCCTGATGCCCATTAGTTTTTATGTCACAATTTAATAAATGGGGGTGGTTGAATGGACAGAGACCCTGGAAAGCAACATTGACACAGGAACCAGGGTCCGGTATGTAAAAAACAAGGGAGGTCTTGATCCAACTTCCGTCAATAAGTTGATTAAAGGGTGGTAGACGGAAGACTTGTGAGAAGGGTGAGCAAGACTACCTCGAGCATCAGGCCTTCAGAAGCTTAAAGAAGAAAAACTCGGAAGCCAAGATCCTCTTGGTCCAGAGTTTCAAGGAGCTGAAGGGTGACTCGACTGGATCCTCCAATTCCAAGCCATTTCAGCGCTGAGAAAACACAAGAACTGATTAGAAACGCTGCGATTGTTGTAGTGATCCAACCTACATCATCCTACAACAACGCAACTCAACTGGATCCTCCAATTTCGAGTTGTTCTAACCATAGTAAACAAAGAGATGGAAAAAGAGGCTACCATCCATAAAGTAAGAAGTCTCAAATGCCTTATACATTAACCAGAGCAACCAGCGCTGCAAAAAAACTTTACAATCGGGAGCCTAGCTCAACCATCGACCCTTACAAAAATGGTGAAAATGCCTACATATACTCAAAAACCACAATAGTAGAAAAAACCATATGCTGCATTAAAGAATTGCATCTGCATGGCTTCTGATAGCCCGCCCATGCAGACTCAGGATGATCGTGCGCCTATGATAGACGCCATCAGATTTCAGATTGTCCTTCTATAGGTGAGTCGATGTGAATTAGTCCTTTGTCGGACCTTCCCCTTATGGCGGAGTTGATGTTCAACCATGAACAACTGTCGCAATAATTGATTTTTGGGATTGGGGATGGCCTCGGTCAACTCTACCTTATGGGATGTAGAGGTCGCCTAATGGTGCCACCTGGATCAGCTGAACGGTCTTTCTTTGGATGCTACTTCACTGGACTATTGCGAGGGACCCCTATGGCTGATGTGGACGAGGGTATGATGGGGGTTAAAGGCGTGAACATTGTGGAGGTGACGGAGAAGAAACGAGAGTTGTGACATCAGCTAAGGAATGCCATGCAGTTTGAATAGGACAGAGGAGGAAGGAGCATGGAGTGCAGGAGTACAGGAGAAGGTGACTGGGAGTGAGAGGGACACATGGCAGGAGATGAGAGGACGACAAGATGAGGCAGTGTCATGTGGATGGAGAGAGGGAAGTTGGATAGATGACAGGGGAAGAGTTAGGTGGTAGGTGGAGAACAGGTGGCAACAGGGAGGACGATACCAAAGGTGACACAACAGGCAAGGGACCCCACAATAATAACACACCATTCTGGACCCCCCCCCGGATTAAAGGCAGAAAGGCAAGGGGGGTCCAGAATGAAGCCTCAACCACTGATTTAGGCACCCAGATGCTGACCCTTTAAGATTTGCGGACTCGATTCCGTACCCCCCCCTCCGCTTAAAAGTAGAATGGAGGGGGGCCTCCAGAATCCGCTCCTGACCGTAGATCTGAGTGCACGGATCCTGGCCGCCCAGATCCATGCCCCCTTTAAGTCCAATGAACTCGAGTTTCATTGATGGATGGACGACTGAGATGACGATGGTGCTTTCACTATGAAAACCCTGAAAGGCCCCATCAGTGGCTCAGATCTTGTGCCGCATGTCCGTCAGATGAACGACCAAGATGGATTTGTCTTCAAAAGGGGGCTACCTCCATTCTCGAGCTCGCTTAACGTGACCTGGCACTAGGAACGTGGACTCGGCTTTGAACAGTTCTTATCGAAATTTCGAGTTTCAGGGTTCCGAGATGTAAAATGATGAGGAGATCTTACCCCTCGAATCTTCGAATGCCGACATGACATGATCTTGCACCACGCATCCTTTTAGATGGACGGCCGAGATCCTTCATGAATGTATATGGGCACTGCCCTTCATGCTAAATCCTGGGCAAATTGACAACCCTGAAAACCTGATGACCATCGATTTGCTTCGTCAATTGATCCTCGTCGTTGAAATCAGACTGCTCGCTCGCTTGATTTTTTGCCTGAAATGGGGCTTTACGTTCTACGCTTGGGCATTCTTCATGCAACCTACAGACCTGGATGCTCTTGAGCCCAAGAAAAGAATTGTCGCTAACATTAGGCTCCATGGGGGATAGATTCATCCCTGTGATTCTCTAAGAACTCATTCCACAGCTTCAGTGCCTTGCTGTTGGGCTATGGAGTCAGGCTCAAAACATCCCGCTGCTGAAAATACAAGCCAAAAAATAAAAGCAACAAAATAAAAATACATGCTCAAAGGAGCTTATTTATATACAATCCTAAACTAATAAAACACTTTACATGGGGCTAGGTGAAAGCAGACTTCCACCATAGCCAATCAAGCAACTTCCTGAAGGGAAGCTCTTTCTTTCTGTCGATGATCACCAAAAGATGGTGTAACCGTGATAGTAGAACGGCTACACTCTTCAACTTCTCCTCACAAGGTGAAGTTGATATGAAATAGGGCAGCTCCAAGGCATAAAGGACATGCGACTCCATGAATTTTCTGACAGGGTCATAGAATGAGAGGCAAATTTTGGAAAATTGGAGATAGGCATCCTCTTCTGCTACACAGTTGTTCACATGCGGCTGAATATCTCTGATAAGAACAAGCGGGTGAATAACTGAAGTGGGCTCGCTGATATCAGGTGGTGGCTACTCACTGACTGGTTCTGAACAAAGGGCAGACTACTCCTTTGGTTCTTTTTCCTCTTCTTGGCTCTCCCCGGAGTCAGATTCATAACCGTCATAAACAGGACCTATGGGAAAGCTCTGCTCTTGGAAGTCCTGCGTTTCCAGCTCAGAACATGATTCATAGCTTGTCATAAAAAGGCTGGCTGCTCTAATCAGCAAAAGGTGATGTGGGGTTCCGCTGCTCCTCTTCTAGATAATCATCAAAGTCGGGGGGGAAAAGAGCTTCTCCAACTTGCAGAAATGGAACTATCCCCCGCTCCTCCATTTCGACCCCAAATGTAAACACATCATGGGAAATCTCTTGAAGGAAAAGAGAACAATCCTCTTCCACAACTACCTCTTCATCATTTTCATCTGAGACAACAAGATCATCGGGGGCAGATGTTAATGCGTTTACAAAATCTTCGATAATCTCCTCGAATGAGCCATCTAGAACATCTTCCTTGGAGACTAGAAAAATCCTCCCCATTGTCCTCAGATTCCAACTTTGCATGTTGGGTAGTGGGAGGTATCGCCTGCTCCATTAGTTCACTCGGAGCATCTTCTTCCAAGGTCAAAAAATCCTCTGCACAGTCTTCAGACTTCCACTTTTCTAATTGAGCAGAGAGATACTTCACCTGCTCCATCAACTCACTCAGGGTGTCTTCTTCCTCCCTGGGATCTTCATCAGCTTCATGACCCTCCTCCGATGCAGACGAATGTGGAGGAGAAAGGAGTGATTTCTGATCCAGGTCATCAGAATCATCCTCATAGCCTATGTACAAAACAACTTTATCTTGTATATAGTTGTGGTATCCCTCACAATAGTTATGACAAATTGACTCAGAGGGATACAACTTCTGACAATAGGGGGTGAAATATGCATGGAATCCATTGAGTGAATAAATGCTAGCAGGGGGTAAATAATGATACCATTTACGTGCGTCCCCTGCTAACGAGAACATGAACATCTTCAATAATACATCCTCATGATGTATCTCCCACTGACGCATGAGTTCATGAAACTCACTGAGGTGCTGAGCAGGGTCATCCTCTTCAGATTTTCCAAATATGGGCAAATAATCGCCCCATTCATCCAGAGAGGGGACAACATTAGGAAAACCAGGAATAGCAGAAAAATTAAAAGGAGCAAATCTGCGAGCAAGGATTTTCTCCATATCGAACCAGTGGAGTCGCCAATCAATCCTTGAATCATGGAGTCTCCAGGTGAAAGATGCACAGCTTCGAATGTGTCTAGTCCTTGTTCACCGTCAAAGGCTAGATCCCAACGTTGTTGTTACCCTAGGAAGCTTCTCAGTCTGAGAAAGCAGCTGTTGAAACCTTCTCGAGAAATCTCCTCTGGGTCAGCTTTCAGGTGTGCCAACAGTAGCCACAGCTGAAACAGTGATGTGGAAACAGTGGAGTCACCACAGTGGATTCACCAGGTTCACAGTAGCAATCTTTAAGGGCTCTGATGTCTGATGCACCTTCAGAATCAGAGGTTCAATGTCGTTCTTCCCAGGGAAAAGCTTCAACTTCATCCCCAACAACGGCGCCAGAAATGTTAGCATCAGAAGTCACCCCTTGATTGCTTGCAGGAGCAGAGCCCGATGCCCATCAATTTTTATGTCATGATTTAATAAATGGGGGTGGTCGAATGGACAGAGACCCCGAAAAGCAGCATTGACACAGGAACCAATGTCTGGTATGTAAAAAACAAGGGAGGTCTTGATCCAACTTCCGTCAGTAAGTTGATTAAAGGGTGGTAGACGAAAGAATTGTGAGAAGGGTGAGCAAGACTGCCTCGGGCATCAGGCCTTTGGAAGTTTGAAGAAGAAAAACTCAGAAGACAAGATCCTCTTGGTCCAGAGTTTCAAGGAGCTAAAGGGTGACTCGACTGGATCCTCCAATTACAATCCATTCCAGCGCTGGGAAAACACAAGAACTGATTAGAAACGCTATGACTGTTGCAGTGATCCAACCTACATCATCCTACAACAACGCAACTCGACTAGATCCTCCAATTCCGAGTTTTTCTAACCACAGTAAACAAAGAGATGGAAAAAGAGGCTGACATCCATAAAGTAAGAAGTCTCAAATGCCTTATACATTAACCAGAGCGACCAATGCTGCAACAAAAATTTACTATCGGAAGCCTAGCTCAACCATCGACCCTTACAAAAATGGCGAAAACGCCTACATATACTCAAAAACCACAACAACAACAAAAACCAAAGGCTACATTAAAGAATTGCGTCTGCATGGCTTCTGAAATCCCGCCCATGCATACTTAGGATGATCGTGCGCCTATGAAAGATGCCATCATATTTCAGATTGTCCTTCTGCAGGTGAGTCAATGTGAATTAGTCCTTTTCCAGACCTTCCCCTTATGGTGGAGTTGATGTTCAACCACCAACAATTGTCGTAATAACTGCTTTTTGGGATCGAGGATGGCCTCGGTCAACTCTGCCCTCTGGGACGTGGAGGTCTCCTAATGGTGCCACCTGGATCAACCAAACGGTCTTTCTTTGGACTTTACTTCACTGGACTTCTGCAAGGGACCCCTATGGATGATGTGGACGAGGGTGTGACGGGGGTTAAAGGCATGAACACTGTGGAGGTGATGAAGAAGAAACGAGATTTGTGACATCAGCTGAGGAATGCCACACGGTTTGAATAGGACAGAGGAGGAAGGAGCATGGAGTGCGGGAGTACAGGAGGAGGTGACTGGGAGTGAGAGGGACACATGGCAGGAGACGAGAGGAAAACGAGTTGAGGTGGTGTCATGTGGATGGAGAGAGGGAAGTTGGACAGATGACAGGGGAAGAGGGAGGTGGTAGGTGGAGAACATGTGGCAACGTGGAGGATGATACCAAAGGTGACACGACAGGAAAGGGACCCCACACTAATAACACACCATTCTGGACCCCCCCCCTCGATTAAAGGCAGAAAGGCAAGGGGGGTCCGGAATGAAGCCTCAGCCGCTGATTTAGGCACGCATATCCTGACCCTTTAAGAGTTGCGCACTTGATTCTGGACCCCCCCTTCCGCTTAAAAGTAGAATGGTGGGGGGGCTCCGGAATCCGCTCCTGACCATAGATCTGAACGCATAGATCCTGGCCACCCAGATCCATGCCCCCTTTAAGTCCAATTCACTTGAGTTTCATCGATGGATAGACGGTTGAGATGACGATGGCACTTTCACTATGAAAACCCCGAAAGGCCCCATCAGTGGCTCAGATATTTCGCCGCGTGTCCTTCAGATGAACGATCGAGATGGATTTGTCTTCAAAAGGGGGCTACCTCCATTCCTGGGCTCGCTTAACGTGACCTAGCGCTAGGACTGTGGGCTCGGCTTTGAAGGGCACTTATCGACATTTCGGGGTTCAAGGTTTCGAGATGTAAAATGACGAGGAGCTCTTACCCCTCGAATCCCCGAATGCCTACATGACATGATCTCGCACCACACATCCTTTTGGATGGACGGTCGAGATTCTTCATGAATGTATATGGGCGTTTCCCTTCTTGCTAAATACCAGGCAACTTGACAGCCCCAAAAACCCGATGACCATCGATCTGCTTCGTCAATTGATCCTCGTTGTTGAAATCATACTGCTCGCTCGCTTGATTTTTAGCCTGAAATGGGGCTTTACGTACTATGCTTAGGCGTTCTTCATGAAAATTGCAGACTTGGATGCTCTCGAGCCCAAGACAAGAATTGTCGCTAACATTAGGCTCCATGGGGGATAGAGTCATCCCTGTGATGCTCTAAGAACTCATTCCATAGCTTCAGTGCCTTGTTATTGGGCTATGGAGTTAGGCTCAAAACATCCCGCTGCTGAAAATACAAGCCAAAAAATAAAAGCAACAAAATAAAAATACATGCTCAAAGGAGCTTATTTATATACAATCCTAAACTAATAAAACACTTTACATGGGGCTAGGTGAAAGCAGACTTCCACCATAGCCAATCAAGCAACTTCCTCAAGGGAAGCTCTTTCTTTCTGTCAATTATCACCAGCAGATGGTGTAACCGTAACAGCAGAACAACTACACTCTTCAACTTCTCCTCATAGGGTGAAGTTGATATGAAATAGGGTGGCTCCAAGGCATAAAGGACATGCCACTCCATGTATTTGTTGACAGGTTCATAGAATGAGCGGTGAATTTCAGAAAATTGGCAACAGGCAGCCTCTTCTGCTACACAGTTGTTCACATGCGGCCGAATATATCTAATAAGCATAAGTGGGTGAATAACTGAAGTGGGCTCACTGATCTCAGGTGGTGTCTGCTCACTGACTAGTTCTGAACAAAGGGCAGACTTCTCCTCTGGTTCTTTTTCCTCTTCTTGGCTCTCCCCCGGGTCAGATTCACAATCGTCATAAACATGACCTGTGGGAAAGCTCTGCTCTTGGAAGTCCTGCGTTTCTATCTCAGAACACGATTCATAGTTGTCATAAAAAGGTTGGCCGTTCTAATCAGCAAAAGTTTATGTGGGGTTCTGCTACTCCTCTTCCATAAAATCATCAAAGTTGGGGGGGAAGAGAGATTCTCCAACTTGCAGAAATGGAACTATCCCCCGCTCCTCCATTTCGACCCCAAATGTAAACACATCATGGGAAATCTCTTGAAGGAAAATAGAAAAATCGTCTTCCACAACTACCTCTTCATCATTTTGATGTGAGATAGCAAGCTCATCAGGGGAAGATGTTAATGCGTTTACAAAATCTTCGATAATCTCCTCGAATGAGCCATCTAGAAAATCTTCCTTGGAGACTAGAAAATTCTCCCCATTGTCCTCGGATTCCAACTTTGCATGTTGGGCAGTGAGAGGTATCGCCTGCTCCATTAGTTCACTTGGAGCATCTTCTTCCAAGTCCGGACAATCCTCCGCACAGTCTTCAGACTTCCACTTTTATAATTGAGCAGAGAGATACTTCACCTGCTCCATCAACTCACTCAAGGTGTCTTCTTCCTCCCTGGGATGTTCATCAACTTCACGACCCTCCTCCGATGCAGACGAATGTGGAGGAGAAAGGAGTGATTTCTGATCCAGGTCGTCAGAATCATCCTCATAGCCTATGTCCAAAACAACCTTATCTTGTATATAGTTGTGGTATCCCTCACAACAGTTATGACAAATTGACTCAGAGGGATACAACTTCTGACAATAGGTGGTGAAAGCTACATGGAATCCATTGAGTGAAGAAATGCTAGTAGGGGGTAAAGAATGATACCATTTACGAGCGTCCCCTGCTAACGAGAACATGAACATCTTCAGTAATACATCCTCATGATGTATCTCTCACTGACACATGAGTTCATGAAACTCACTGAGGTGATGAGCAGGGTCATCCTCTTCACATTTTCCAAATATGGGCAAATAATCACCCCATTCATCCAGAGAGGGGACAACATTAGGAAAACCAGGAATAGAAGAAAAATTAAAAGGAGAAAACCTGCGAGCAAGGATTTTCTCCATATCGAACCAGTGGAGTCGCCAATCGATCCTTGAATCATGGAGTCTCCAGGTGAAAGATGCACAACTTAGAATGTGTCTAGTCCTTGTTCACCATCAAAGGCCAGATCCTCATGTTGTTGTTACCCCAGGAAGCTTCTCAGGTTGAGAAAGAAGATGCTGAAACCTTCTCGAGAAAGCTCCTCTGGGTCAGCTTTCAGGTGTGCCAACAATAGACACAGCTGAAGGAGTGATGTGGAAACAATGGAGTCACCACAGTGGAGTCGCTAGGTGAAAAGTAGCAATATTTAAGGGATCTGATGTCTAATGCACCTTCAGAATCAGAGGCTCAATGTCGTTCTGCCCAGGGAAAAGCTTCAACTTTGTCCCCAACAATGATGCCATAAATGTTAGCATTAGAAGTCACCCCTAGATTTCTTGCAGGAGAAGAGCCAGACGCCCATCAGTTTTTATGTCACGATTTAATAAATGGGGGTGGTCGAATGGACAGAGACCCCGGAAAGCAACATTGACACAAGAACCAGGGTCTGGTATGTAAAAACAAGGGAGGTCTTGATCCAACTTCCGTCAGTAAGTTGATTAAAGGGTGGTAGATAGAAGACTTGTGAGAAGGGTGAGAAAGACTGCCTCGGGCATCAGGCCTTCGGAAGCTTGAAGAAGAAAAACTCAGAAGCCAAGATCCTCTCGGTCCAAAGTTTCAAGGAGCTGAAGGGTGACTTGACTGGGTCCTCCAATTCCAAGCCATTCCAGCGCTGAGAAAACACAAGAACTGATTAAAAACGTTGCGACTGTTGCAGTGATCCAACCTACATCATCCTACAACAGTGCAACTCAACTGGATCCTCCAATTCCGAGTTGTTCTAACCACAACAAACAAAGAGATGGAAAAAGAGGCTAACATCCATAAAGTAAGAAGTCTCAAATGCCTTATACATTAACCAGAGTGACCAGCACTGCAAAAAAACTTTACAATCGGGAGCCTAGCTCAACCATCGACCCTTAAAAAAATGGCAAAAATGCCTACATATACTCAAAAACCACAACAGCAGCAAAAACCAGATGCTACATTAAAGAATTGCGTCTGCATGGCTTCTGACAGCCCACCCATGCATACTCAGGATGATCGTGCACCTATGACAAATGCCATCAGATTTCGGATTGTCCTTCTACAGGTGAGTCGACGTGAATTAGTCCTTTGTCGGACCTTCCCCTTATGGCAGAGTTGATGTTCAACCACCATCAACTGTCGCAATAACTGCTTTTTTGGATTGGGGACGGCCTCGGTCAACTCTGCCTTCTAGGATGTGGAGGTCTCCTAATGGTGCCACCTGGATCAGCCGAACGGTCTTTCTTTGGAAGCTACTTCGCTGGACTATTGCGAGGGACCCCTATGGTTGATGTGGACGAGGGTGTGACGGGGGTTAAAGGCATGAACACTGTGGAGGTGATGGAGAAGAAACAAGAGTTGTGACATCAACTGAGGAATTCCACGCGGTTTGAATAGGACAGAGGAGGAAGGAGCATGGAGTGCGGAAGTACAAGAGGAGGTGACTGGGAGTGAGAGGGACACATGGAAGGAGATGAGAGGACGACGAGCTGAGGCGGTGTCATGTGGATGGAGAGAGGGAAGTTGGACAGATGACAGAGGAAGAGGGAGGCAGTAGGTGGAGAACAGGTGGCAATGGGGAGGACGATACCAAAGGTGACACGTACAGCAAGGGACCCCACAATAATAACACACCATTTTGCCCCCCCCCCCCG
>ML800964.1:73346-84865 GCA_009831015.1 Picea engelmannii | reverse complement strand
TGCACACAGAACAACCAAAATACCCAAAGTGAACAATATCTGAAGTTAATACCAAATATGAACATGTATTAGATAAATGTGACAATGCGCGTGCGTACCTGGCCATGATGTGCAAAAAAGGTGCCCCGGGGGCACCGGGTAAAAAGTGGCCCAGGGATAGGCATGATGTAGGCGGCGGGACGCTGATCCCGTGGCTGAAGACGGTTCGAAAAACAGATGTCGTGGGCTCCCGGAATGGTGAGTGGAAGTTGGGCAAAAACCCTATATATAGCTGTAGGGCCCATATTGCCACCTCATTTGTACCTGCTGCTACAGTGAGTTCTAGAGAAGATCCAGAGGAGATTAAGTGATTTTGAGAGAACAAGGCATCTGTTTCCTGGCGTGCGAGTTTCAGGTTAGTGGTCTGAACATCCTGCATAGCTATAGGTTTCAAATTTTTGGGCAGGGTAGGTACGGGGGGTCGTACGGGAGTTTTAGGGGATTTTTTGGTAGGGGTGGGCCCCAATGCACGGGTGACTCAGTGAAAGGCGCGCGTGCACGCGCGCCTGTTCACTGAACAAACGCGCATGAATGCACGGGGGTAGGGGATTAAGGCGCGCCTTAGAGGTGCGCCTGTGGGGTAGACAGGCGCGCATGCGTGCGCGCCTGTAGGTATAACAGGCGTGCATGCGTGCTTGTCTGTGGGTATAACAGGTGCGCATGCATGCGCGCCTGTGGGTATAGCAGGCGCGTATGAGTGTGCACTTGTGAATATAACAGGCGCGCCTGAGTGCGTGCCTTCGGGTATGACAGGCACGCATGGGTGCGCGCCTGTGAATAGTAAAACCGTGCCTTGGAGGCAAGGTTTCATGGTAGAAAAATTAGTTGTTTTGATGGATTTGAGTGATTGCCTAAGCTAATATAGGACTCTGGGCTATGTGCAGGTAGCGAGCAGTGAGTATGGACGTGCGATGGCATGAGCGAGACTGGGCACTGCTACGAGAGGCGGTGGCCAATGCGCCACAGGCAGATCGAGTGGCAGTTCGGGCGGCTTTAGCAACCGGTGGGTTGCTAAAGTTCTTTGATTTCTCGTTGTTACGGGCACAGGAGTATCTGCTCCAATTTCTGATCAAGATGTGGAGTCCCGATCGACACTACTTCCTCGTGCGAGGAGAGCAGATTGCCTTCACTGCGGTGGAGGACGTATACTTTCTGACGGGGCTCCCCTTCCGGGGGAAACCGTTGCCGGCGGTGCCTGTGTTGCCGAGGGATGTTCAGCTGCGTACTGTCAACGAGAAATACTGCTTAGGCGAGGATTACATGACCGGGACATCAGTGAGGATCAGTGGGATCAATGTTCTGCTTCATCGCTGCATAGCAGCGATGATAGTACGGGTGTATGGATCCCGAGTGCCTCACCGGATCAATGGTGGGGAGTTGAGTTTGATAGAGGGGGTAGTGGTGGGCCACGAGCGGTTCGCCTGGGGTTTGACCCTACATGCTCATATGATTGCGCAGCTGGACCGGTGTCGGTCCACAGGCAGGGGGGAGTTTGCATTTGGCTCCATCCTGGTGGGCTTCTTCTTGGAGAGGGTGCCGATGCTGCGCCCGAGGGTGCTATTGGAGGCACCAGGGGTACGAGAGTTGCGCTTGCGGCGGTGGTCAAATATATTGGTTCGCCATGGCGGTGGTGAAGGCAGGCACTACTTCACTGCGGAGGCAGCGCAGATATGGCGGCAGATGCCGTAGGTTATTCTGCAGTTCCCCTATGCTGGGGTGGATTTTCAGGGGGACCCGGATATGGTGTTGCCTCCTGGGGAGGTGTTCGACTATAGAGGTATGTGATGTTTTTTTTTTTTTTGAGTTTTGTGATTTATGTTATGCTATTGATATACTAGTGCAGATGTTTGATGTATAGACATTGATATCTTTGTTTGTTTGTTTTCTGGTGCATGTGAAGATTTGGCACCTCGCGGGCGCGAGGTGGAGCTTTATAGGCCGCCAGTGTGGTGAGAGGGGAGACCTCTGCATGGAGAGAGGCGTCCATAGGACAAGGCTGCTGGGCGACCAGCAGGGGCCGAGAGACCGGCGCAGAGGCACCACTTTGATGACCCTGGTGCGAGGCCATCACATGCTCCGTCGGCGGCAGCCGGAGGAGAGCTAGAGGAGTTACACTGCCGATTTGAGGTAGTGCTGCGGGATGTGCCTGAGGGCATGTGGACCCGCATCCAGGATGAGGGATTCCTGGAGCGGTGTATAGGGTTACCGACACCATGGTGGGGCCTAGTACGACGAGCAGCTATGGCGGCTGCGATGACGAGTGGACGTCTGCCTCCAGGGCAAGAGGGTCCTGCAGGTGTTCCACCACCACCTGCTAGAGCAGGTGGGGGAGGGCCACCACCTCCTCCTGAGGGAGGGGCAGCAGGGGGTGCGTTAGAGGCACCCTAATGTATTTTGTATTTGTGTATACCATTTTTGATTAGGCTGGTGAGCCGATTTTTGTACCATGATGTGGCACGGGCCTGCGGGCCGACGTACTTTTTGTATGTAAATATTTTTGGATGGCTTGAGATGCCCACGTATATATATGAGTATACATGTTTTTGGACCCAAATGTTTGTGTTTACATATGTGTTTTTGGTTGATGTTGATGATGTTGATGCTATCTATATGCTATGACAGGTTGTTTATAAGATACTTTATGTATGTGTATTTTGATGTGATATATGCCAATCTAGCACCATGTTAGCTATGTCGTCTGTTGTTTGATTCAATTCTCTTGGAATATGTGTAAATGTAATGGAATCAAAGTGTCGAGTCAATAATCTAACCTGCAGGTATTTGCGAAAGAGGCACGAATCGTGTACATGGTATACATTGTTCAGTTGAAGAACGACCAATTGAGAGTCGAGGAAAACGCTAAGGTGACGAATCTGATGATGTTGGGCGTCAGTCAGGAGGCCAATGACAGCAGTGTTTTCAGCTTGGTTATTGGTTGTTGGTCCTAAACAGATGCCGCTGGAATGTAGCATTTCATGTGAAGGGGTGTAGAGAGCCCAAGCAGCCGAAGAGAGATTTTGTGTCCAACGGCTGGCGCCGTCGGCGTACCCAATGTGGTAAGCTGGTGGAGGAGTCATCTGTCAATAGCATAAAGGATAGTTTATATGAGGGAGAAAAAAGATTAAAAACGCTAAAAAAGAAAAAATAACCTAAAGTAGTGTGACTACGTTTAAGCATAAAATTTCTTGAGGTATAACCCATTGACGGGTTCTTTGAGTGCGAGGCCTTCGGGGGAGGCCAGGATGTATGCGCCTTTGGTGAGGCAATGTTGGATGATGTAAGGGCCATGCCACAGTGATTCGAATTTGTCGTGGCCAAAGGTATCATGGGCGATATCATAGGCTAGGACAAGGTCGCCTTCGCGAAATGATCGAAGGTTGACATGGCGATCAAAGGTAGCCTTGGATCATTTTTTAGCTGCCTCGTTGTTCTGTAATGAGGATCGACGATCCTCATCCAGTGACTCCAAGTTCAGCAAGAACTGCTCCATGGGAGCAGTGTCAGGTAATAGCTCGATGGCAGTGCGAAGGGTGGGAATTTCGCACTCGATGGGAAGAGTTTCCTCTACCCCATGGACTAAGTGAAATGGCGTGAAACCTGTGGCGGTCTTCACTGCCGTACGATAAGCCCATAGTGCAAAGAATAACATATGATGCCAATTGGTTTTGTGTTTATTAATCGTGCGTTGTAACATGGTCTTGAGGACTTTCTTCACTGCCTCGACCTGTCCGTTGGACTGAGGGTAGTATGGTGAGGTGAACTCGTGAGAGAAGCCTAACCGAGATGAGAGTTCGACGAAGAGCTCATTCTCGAAATGTTTCCCATGATCGGAGACTAGCTGGAGTGGTACTCCAAAATGGGAGATGACGTGGTTGAAGAAAAAACGCGCTGCAGTGTCAGCGGTGTTGTTGAAGGTGGGCATAGCTTCATCCCATTTGGTGAAGTAATCGACAACGACAACAATGTATTTGTGACCATTGCTGGAGGGGGGATTACAATTCATAAATTCAATGCCCCATTTACAAAAGGGGCCTGCAGTAATGACGGGGTGAAGAAGAGCGGGGGGAGCGCGGGCTTTGTTGGCATAGAGCTGACATGGCTCACAGCATCTCATGGCATGAATGCAATCATGAAACAGGGTAGGCAAAAAGTAACCGGCCTGGACAATATTTTGAGCCATGGCGATGCCCGAAAGATGGCCCCCACAAGCGCCGTTGTGACAGTCGTTTAAGACTCTGTCGGCCTCGTCAATAGTTAGGCAACGTCGCAGAATGGTGTCGACGCCCCGCCGATATAGAATGTCTCCGATGAGGAGATAGTGGGGGGCCTGATGGCGAATGCGCCGACGATCATCTCGTAATAGGTGGTTACCGAACTTTTGAGTTCGTAGGTAGACGAGAAGGTCGCCATACCAAGGGTCATCAGAAGCGATGTAAAAGAGATGTTCGTCGGGAAAGTCCGTATTGACGGGGGCACTGGGTGTGTCATAGGGAAGGGCCATAACAAGTTTGGCAAGAACGAGGGACTTCTTACTCTTTGGTGTTGAGAACTCAAGTTCATATTCCTGAAGAATAACGATCCATCGAGCGAATTTTCCGTTAACTTGGCAACGACTGAGCAAATATTGCATAGGGTTGGAATCTACGACGACCTTGGTGGTGCAAAGTAAAATGTAATGGCGCATTTTTTGGACTGCGAGGACAATGAAAAGAGAAAGTTTCTCTTCATGTTTGTACTTTAGGGGTGGTCTTGAGAGGTTCTTACTGACATAGTAAATGACGTGTTCACGATTGTCATCTCCGAGCTGGACGAGGACGCCGACTACTGATACAGCTGATGCTGATACGTAGAGGATGTAGTCGCGGTTGTAGTCAGGTTCACTAATCAATGGTGCATTAGAAAGTGTTGTTTTAAGATCGTCAAACGACTATTGGGCATAGTCGTCCCAATGAAAAGGGATGTCATGACGCAGTAAGCGAAGGAAACCATGTGCGTGTATGGCGTAATTGGGAACAAAGCACCTGAGAAAGTTGGCTTTGCCCTGTAGACTCTTTAGTTGTCGCAAGTTCTGAGGAGGTGGAATTTTGGTGATGGCTTGGACCTTGAGGGGGTCTACGGTGATACTGCTTTGTGAAACAATAAAACCGAGAAGGCGCCCTGCGGTGATGCAGAACACACACTTGAGAGGGTTCAAGCGAATGTTGTACTGACGACACCGTTGAAAGATGATTCGTAAATCATCAAGGTGTTGGGTGCGTTTTTTGGAGAGAGCAGTGAGGTCGTCCAAGTAGGCTAGAATGATTGCGGCTAGATCATGAAAGATGTATGTCATGGCCCACTGGAAAGTTGCGCCAACATTTTTGAGGCCGAAGGGCATGACACGATATGCAAATGTACCCCACAGGGTAATGAATGCAGTTTTGTACTGATCGGCTGGGTGAATTTGAATTTGGTTATAGCCAGAGAATCTGTCCATGAAGGAGAGAGCCTCATGGCCAGCGCAATCGTCAATAATATGATCGATGAATGGCGTTGGGAAGTTGTCTTTGGGACATGCATTGTTGAGATTGCGAAAGTCGATGCAGACGCGAATAGAGCCCTGTTTTTTGTCGACGGGTACAGGGTTGGAAACCCAAGACGTATAAGCGATGGGGTAAATGAATCCAGCTGTACGCAATTTGTCAATTTCGGCTTTGATAGCCGCAGCCTTTGATGGGTGTAGGGGTCGCTGTTTCTGGCGAACTGGTGTGATGTCGGGCCAGGTGTCGATGCGATGTTCTACGATAGAGGGGTCGATGCCAGGCATCTCCGTGTATGACCAGGCGAAGATATCCCTAAATTCCTAGAAGAGGGCTTTGTATGCAGTGATTTCTTCCAGAGTACAAGCAGCTCCGATGATGATTTCTTCAATGATGCCCGGTTTGATGGAAATGTCGATTTTGATGGTGGGGGAAATGTTAGCCAAATTCCCTTCTTCAAAAGAATCGAGTGCAGGAATAGGATTGTTGAACCAATTGACAGTTCCAGATGGGATAAATTCTTTGGTTTCGACTGTGTAAATGGGATTGTGACTAGGAGGCATAAGGGCTTCTTGTGGAAGGAAGAGAGCACGATGATGTAACGCGTCCCAGGGAGAGTCCGAGCGTTGTAGCTCTTCCAGTATGTCTTCATCGCATTGGAAACGATGGGAATATAATGGATCGTGAGGAGTGATCTCTGTGACATTGTGGTTGCCCCCTGTTGTAGAGACAGAGGAGCGGAGGCTAGGAGAGGGTGAGGGTTTACTCGACATAAACCATATATTGAGGTACTGAGGGGTACCCATGGTGGTGGGATGGAGAGTCTACCTGGAAAGCTTCGATACTGGGTGTGAGCATTGCGGCTACCTGGAAAGCTTTGATACCGGGTGGAGGGTAAAAGAAGGGAATTTGAGTGAGGGGTCGAGGAACTGTTTCCCAAATGGGATTAGGTCCTTGAGGGGATGTGGATTCGTGGACCGTAGGTGTCGACGCATGCGCCGGAGGCTCCTGTGGGAGTGGTGCTACGACTGTTGAGACGTCAGGAATGACTGAAGCCTCCTGAGGAGGACTAACATCCTCCTGGGTAGTTTCTTTAGAGGAAACAACACATACTTGGCTAGGGGGAAGGAGTGGTGGTGCTCCATGGTACATCCCTAACAAGGATGGATCTTTGAAAATACCAGGACCCATCTCAATGAGTGGATATACGTATTTGTTTGAATGGATGAGAGGAAGGATGTTATCGAGATTGGCCAATGGGTTAGGTTCGTAATGTGTGACTTGGTCGATGGTCACTATCTTCCCATTGTGGGGGAACATAATTGTCCGAAAGACGGATGATGCTACTGCCTTCATAGCATACATGTAGGTACGACCAAACAAGATATTGTAATCAAGTGGAGCGTCGATAACTTCAATATCTATCAGAATGGTTTTGCCCCCGAGTTCTATGGGGACATTTTGGAAAATCCCTTCAGGAGATGATGGTTGTCCGTCATAGGCTCGCAATGTGATGGCGGAGGGTAAGAGTTCTGGGGAACCAAGCTTCTGCCATACTGTTTTGGACATGATGCATGTGGATGCCCCTTCATCGATGATACACCGATGGACAGTGATGTTCCGTATCTTGACTGGTATTTGAATAGCCACTGCGGCGGGAAGGCGCGGTTCACAGTTATCAAGGTCAAATGTGATGAGTCGAGTATCGGAAGGGTCGACGGCGCCCATGGCGGAAAGTAGTGATTTCCGCTGAGTAGGACAAGTTTGGAGGACTTCCAAAACTGACATGGCAGTCGGGGATTGCGCTAAGTCATCTACCAAGCTGTAGTTGTGTGCGGCCCTAGCCTGTGGGTTGTGGACATTCCTGTGTAATGGGATGTGAGGGATGCGTAATGGTGGTTCGGCAGAAGGGCGAGGGATCACCAACGGAGGTCCTGTTGGTGTAGGGTTTATTTATGAAGATGTGGGAGTAGACTCAGTTGTTGGGGGATAGTGACGATTGTGTGTTTGCAAAAGAATTTCTTCCTCACTGGTGAGAAGAATTGTTCATTCCACTGGATTGTTGGGATTATGGTATTGGCCTACCTGAGGTGGGGGATGCTACGCATCCTGTTGGGTGTTGATGACACCTTGATGTGGGATAGGATTTTTCAACACAGCGGGAGGAGGTTGTTGCGTATATTGTTGTTGTGCCTGCTATGGTGCAGGTTGCACAGGAGAAGGGGGAATATTCCCAGAGTCTTTCAACCTCTTGAAATCAGCAATCTGCGGGCATTGGTGAGTGTAATGACCATATACGCCACAAAGAGCACAAGGGTGGATGGTTTTAACAATGTTCCTCCCTTGTTGTTTGTTGTTATTTCCCCCCTAGGGGTTTCGGTTCCCTTGGTTCGGGTTGCCCCCAGTGGGTGGATGTTGTGGGGGTTGATTCCCGCCTTGACCAGGATTGTTGTTGTTATTCATGTTCCTTCCTTTCCTCCTGTTTTTGTTCGAAGGGTTAGTTGGGTTGGTTGTATTTAATTGTTCAAAATTCTGGTATTGTTGAGCAACAGATGGTTGAACAAAGTTGACCCCCGCATGAGGGTGCGGAGGAGCCATGGGTTGTGGAGGACCCGGAAAGGGAAAGTATGGATTCTGTGGTGGTGCAGCTCCATAAGGTACATAGGACGGTGTGGCGCTATCACTAGTACTATAAGATGATGTGGAGGGGGGACCACTGGTATTTGGAAGAGGTGGATGTATGGGAGGTGTCGGTGGCGGTCCACTAATGGGTGGAGGTGTAGCAACAGGGTATGGTTGTTGGTAAGGGGGTGGAGGGTAATACGAAGTACCCCCATATGCTGGTGGGTATTGAGGGGTCCCATACATCGGTGGTGGTTGGGGTTGTGGACTATGGTGCATGGTAGTACCTATTAGTCCATCTGCTGAGTGAGACATCCCTGGTTTGTCCTGGCCAAATGGCACAAGTTTTGGAAGATCAGGAAGTACTGTGTACAAGTATCCTGACTGTGCGTAAATGAGGTCGTATTGTTGAGCCTTACTGATGGCTTCCTCTTCAGATTGTGGGAAGGTGGAAGCTACATCCTTTCCGAGGAGAGCGACAAGTGATCTGAGAAACCAGTCAAGACATTGTTGCTTGGTGGTTTCTGCTTTGCATAAACTACGTCGCCTACGCCAAGGACTCAAAGGTCGAGTGGGATCCTGATTTTTCTTCAACATACCATTTGGCTGATGGGCCAGTGAGTGTGCGTTGAAAAAGACGCAGTCTGACGGATTCTTCCATAATGCTCTTGGAAGAACACCATAGGTGAAATGTCATGACATGATTAGCGGGGTCATCTCCTGCCTTTCCTTCAAACTTTGGTATGTCTGAAGGAAGTTTGGTTGGCATTGAAAGCCATGTGGCATCATGCAATATAGGATCATTAGTGAGCTTGGTGAGATCCGGAATGTTGAGAGAGGCCAAGTATGGGATCTGTAGTGGGGGTGGAGGGTTAGCTCCTGCCATGGTGTGTTGTGAACCTGACCCTTGATGGGGACTAGGTGGGTTGGTGCTTTCTCCTTGAGGAGAAGTGGGTCTTCCGCTTCTGTGCAAGGGAGAGTGAGTGACTATGTGTCCTTGGAAATTGGACCCAAGTAAGGTAGAACCAAGCAAAGCCGATCCTAAGATGGTAGCACTTACAGGAGTGTGTGAAGGAGGTGCCAATGAACGAGTATGACCAGATACTCCCCCCAATATAGGAGGAAGGTTGAGTAAGCGTCGAGAGCGACGGGGGTTCTGTGGTTCCCCTATGATGTCAGACTAGTTGTGTGAAATGTGTGCAGCAAGTGGTGAGAGAAAATATAGAAACAACAATCTTCTGCTATGACGATATTCACAATATATATATCAAAGTCAAACTGTAATCAGATGTGTATCATACATAAATGAACAAGAAGAATATATATGGGTAAGAGGGTTTTTGTCCGCATGGGGGAATCAAAAAAGAAAGCAAATGCTCGTGTCCTAGAAGATGCAACGTCCTTCCTCTCAAATAGCATTGGATCTTCCAATAGCTCTCAACAGTGGGGTCTGAAGTCATCGGAAGAGATACTAGTGAAGAATGAAATAACTGGTTATAATGAGGGGTAGAGGGTGCAATATCCTGAAAGAACTGGCGATACCTCCCAATAGCCACACAAAATCCAATCAAGGTGCGATTGCAGCCCACAATCGCCACCTAGGTAGATGTCCTAAAAATTGGTCACTAGGTACCTCAGTCCAAGCGCGACATTTAGATTTTCGGCCTAAGAAATGGGTCACGGGCTGGATCCTGTCCAAGAGGTGGGTGCCTGAAGGGGGGACGCACAGAACAACCGGACCTCGGCCTTCGACCCTTCACGGGTATCTCCCTGCCTTATGGTGATTGGAACGCTGGATTTGGAGGATTTGAAAGCTCCCTATTTGTCAACTTCTATGTTTGAAATTGTGAGAACTAGATAACGTGGGGTTATTTGGATACCTACCCCCGAAATCCTACCTAGACTAAAATTTTCTTTTGGCACCTCCTGTGGAGGACAACTTAGTGAGTTGTTTAGAAAGTTTTTAGATGAAGTTGTTTTGTGAGGATGGGGGTGAAAACCAACCTCGTTTGATTAAAAGTGGGAGTGGATAGTCCAACCAAGAAAAGATGGGGTGTTTTCAGAATCCCTTTGGAGGAAACCTACTTAGACCACCACGTTTCTAGATGAGGCTATGTGAGTGAAAAAAGTGTCTTTTGTGTAAAAGTGAAGAGTGTACCAAATTTTAGTTATTTAGATGTCGTCTTGCAACATGTGGACATCGCTTGGTCCTTTACAAGAGTTTGATTACCTAAATAAGCTAGATGTCATTGGTACAACCTTGCGGAATTTTTAAAAGCCCTAGGAAACTAGCATGTGGACATTGTGGTCCGTTACTATCCTTTATCTCCCTATGTGTGAGTTAATCTAGAAAAGCATGAAACTAGCCTATATTGAACATGCGGGCATGTGTGGACCCATTACAAACTTTTAAACTCTCCTAGTTTTTTGATCTAAGAAAGCAGAAAATCAAACACTATTCTAGCTTTGTTGATATGTGGGCATGTATTGGACCCTTTACAAGAATGTGTTTGAGAAAATTAAACTAAGAGGGGTCTCCTAAGAGCCTTTGTCCTCTCCTAAAATTTTGTTTGAAATTTTGTTTAAGGGAGATGAGATCGATTTCTCAATCCTTTTCTGATTCTCAAGATCGCTCAATGGCCGAAGAGAAGAGCATACTCAAGATTGTTACTTTCGATTTCTAGTCCCGAAATGTGATCTTAGATGTGATTTAAGATTGATGTTTCAACTTAGATTTATAAACCAAAGCAAGCCATCCATGTGGCAAAAAGCAAAATAAGGGACAAATGAATTTTATCCACCTAAGTGCCTATGTTTGCTAGGTTATCCCCTTTATAAGTTGAGGGGTCTAAGTGGTGCAGTATTCAGAGCATACACATTATCATCTTAAGAAGGAAAAAGTGATTTTCCCCACATCCAAGGTCTTACAATGCAAATTTTGGCTCAAATGCGTGGCCTATTGTGGGGACAGAGGCGCATATGGCGCTTGCGCGTGGCCAGAATGAAAAGCAAGAGTGCATGCGCGCCCGACGCGTGCCTGTGGGCAGAAAAACCCGCGCGCCTGTGTCAAAAGTCCGAGAAGAAAAATCCGAATGGATTTCTCTCCAATCTCTGGTGAATTGACTGGTAAGCAGGTCGGTTGAGGCTGGTTTGTGAACCTGCAAGTTAATTAAATCAAAAGGAAAGCAAATAAAGACCAAATGAGGGAGGAATTGATACCTTCTCCCCAGTATGGTCACCAATCTGTTTGCACCCAATTCGTCACTGTGTGAGCAAATTATGAGTGCTTACATGCCCAGTTGGGCTCTGCTAGGCATGACAGCTGTAAGGTAAAAGGTT
>ML800964.1:15511-72987 GCA_009831015.1 Picea engelmannii | reverse complement strand
GATGAAATCCAAAGATACACAATGGAGAAAGAGGACTTGGGTCCCTTCCCTCTCCAATGGAAGGCTCTTGAGGCCCTCAACTGATTGCTCTCCTTACAAAGAAAAGATGGAAATATGGGTGAAATAACTCCAAGCTTATTCACACAAGAGAGGGGTGAATAGCTTATGAAATGCAACCTACAATGTGTGTTTCCATAGAATGAGTCTCTAGCAATCTCAGCGGCATAACAGTATGAAGAATTCCTTGAGAAAATGGTGGTCATTCATGGCTTTTTATAGCCAAGCATTGGGTTATTATGTGGCCTCTTTTGAATGTGAAAAGGGGCTCTTTAGGGCACAATTAGGTCTTTGACCAGCCCACCATGAGGATTGAGCTCGGATTTTGTGTCAAATCGACTTGGGAGCCGATCCATTAGTGGTTGGGAAGCCGACCAATTTCAATAAATGCGTCGTTTAGCAGGCGCGTGGGTTTTTCTCCAAACAGCCGCGCCTTGTGCACATATGCGCGCCTTTTACGAAGTTGTTACGTGCATGCGCGCGCACGCCTAGTGGATGTAAAGCGCCTTGCAATTTTTTGGTCAGTTTGTATAGTTTTGACCCTTTTGCTGTGCTGTGGAATTAACCTTGTGCCATGAATGACTTCTTTTCTATTTTGACGATGCGGAGTTCTTGTCGCCAGGTGCGGACGAAATTTCAGTGATAACAGTAAGGAGGATAAAAAGGATTCAAATAATGTTGGCAAGGGAAAAAATAAAAAGAGAAAGGTGAAGTTTATATGTAATATTTGCATAGATGACCATCTGACTCATCAATTCCCTTGGCTTGAGGAAACCTAGAAGCTACTAGCACAACAACATCCTACTATGTTGAAAAAACCTTTTCCACAAGGTAAAAATATGGCTCAAGCTTCCTCATCCATGAGTGTAGCTGGGGAAAGTCAGGGAAACCCCACGCCCAATAATAATAACAAGGTTGCAAACATCTATATGATATAAGCCGAAGAAAATTTATTGAACAGGGCTCATAACTATGGAATTCCATAATCTATTGAGAAGGGAAAATAATCCTTTGACCCATTGATTCATCTTCAAATTGATAATATAGTGGGAAAAACGATGACTCACATCCCTAAAGGTGCATTCAAAAAGGATTCTCACAACCCAAATGTGAGAGATGCTCATAATTACTCCATCATGGAGGGCCTGGCACAAAATCCTTATGCAATGTCTTCTCTAGAGTTTCTCCAAAGTTTTCCTCCACAGAGAAAATATTTTTTGTTTTCCTTGGGAGAGGCTGAGCCCAGTAACTCGGGAATGGTCATTTTTTATCCTACTAACCAAAAAACTTGTCTTCCTCACCATGTCACCTTTCATATAGTAGTGGCGTACACCACGAAATCGTTGACACATAACATTTTTTGTACAATCGTTGATGAGGGTGCCTTGACTTGCATGATGTCATTGGCATGTTGGAAGGCCATTGACCAGCCTAATTTGTCTCCATCGCCCATGTTTCTTACTGCATTTGACGGTCAATCGTATAATTACCTCTTTCCCCATGAAGTTGGAGGGAAAAATTGTGTGTGTTGAGGTATAAGTAGTCAATTCTCCTCTCGACTACAATATTTTGTTAGGGAGGACTTGGACCTATGAAATGAATGTGGTTTCAGCCACCATTTTTTGGGTCTTATGTTTTCCTCATGAAGGTCGGATTATAACCGTTGACGAGTTATCCTTCTCCCATCCTGACCCTTAATCGAGGGCATCCACAGTCACGATGATTGATAACCTGCAACCAGGTACTATCAACTTAGGTGACAGATTGTTTTTGTCTTTTATGGGGACTTTTGATTATCCACTTCCTTCCAATGATGTTAGGTTTATTTCAGATATCCCCGACTAGCCAAAGGATGCAATTTTTCAAGTTGTGTATTTTAAAACAAGCTACTTTGAATACCCGTCAACTTTAACTTCCCCATTGGCTTCGATAAGAGGGGTGTCACACCTTGGCATGGCCATGCCCTTATCCATTTTTGAGGTTTCATATAGTATTGTCCAACAAGCTTTGACCAACCCTAATCTGGCTCCCCCACTGGAGCTAGATCTTGTTCTCGAGCCTATTTGGGCTCAAGACTCTCTCACCATTCACGATGCTTTGGAATTAATATTTACCTCTAACAAGGTGATACTGGAGGCAATGAATGGGCCAGAAAAACCTTGGGATGATCTTCATCATAGATCTTATTTCTTACCTGAGCTCCGGAGAATAGAGGCAGGAGAGTTTGTTATGACCATGAATGGATATAGCCCTTGTCCTATTAACCCTTTTTCTATGCACATAATATACATCGAGGGAATATTGGAAAGTATTACTGAAACGATTCCATAGATATATCCAAAACCCCTGGCGTTGTGGAAAATGTCTTCGTCAAAGAAGATTTATCTCCCAAAGATATTCAAATATACAAATAATTGTTTAAATAATTACGCGATGTTTTCTCCTGGTCTTACAATGAAATGTCAGGCATCAACACATGTATTGTTGAAAATGAAATCATGACTTATCCTGATGTTATTATTTTCTGACAGAAGCTTCGCTCGACCAATCCTCGCAAAGAAACAACAGTAAAGGTTGAAGTAGAGAAACTCCTCAAAGTTGGTTTCATCTACCTTGTGCAATTGATGGAATGGGTATCAAACCTTGTTCATGTCAACAAGAAGCAAGGCATGATTCATGTATGTATGGACTTTCGCGACTTGAACAAATATTCCCCGAAAGATAATTTTACAGCCCCATTTATTGACCATATTGTCGATGAATGTGGAGGTTGTGAGGTATTTTATTTCATGGATGGTTTTTACGGGTACAATCAAATTCAGATCAAGACTGAGGACCAATATAAAACGAATTTTATTTGTCCTTGGGGTACATTTTCATATCGAAAAATGCCTTCTAGCCTGAATAATGTTGAAGCTACTTTTCAGTGAGTCATGTTGTTCTCTTTTCATGACCTCAAACACATAGTCAACGCATACCTCAATGATATGGCATCACGTTCCCATAAGAGATCTGATCATCCCACCCATTTACGACTAATATTTGAGAGGTGTCACTACTATCAGATTCGCTTGAATCGACAGAAGTGTAGTTTTTGTGTGACATTGGGTCATTTATTAGGTTTCATCATGTCAACAAAAGGGATCATGGTCGATCCCATAAAGGTTTAGGAAATAGTCCAATTTCCTCCCCCGCGCACAATCCCTCAGCTCCATAGTCTACAGGGGAAATCAAATTTTCTTCGGTATTTTGTGGCTAATTATGTCAATATTACGAAAGGGTTCATGCGTCTCTTAAAAGAGGGAGTCCCATTCTGTTTGGAAGAAGCAAATCAACACTCTTTTGATGCATTGAAACACACCCATACGTCTTCCCCTCTGCTTAGTCCTCCTGATTATGGCAAGTATGTATTTTTGTATTTGGCTTCCGTAGATTCTACAATTGGAATGGTCTTGGTCCAAGAGTATGACGTGCTCAAAGAGAAAATTATCTACTATCTTAAACGAGGCCTTGCTGGACTGAAACTCAACTACTCGCATGTTGGGAAACTTGCTTTGGAGATTGTACACATTTTCCAATGGTTTTGTCACTATATATTACTTTGCAAGACCATCATCATAGCCATTCTCAACCCCTTTTAATATGTGTTAACAAGAGGACTCATCAGAGGAAAAATCAGTCGATGGACAACAATCTTGCAAGAGTTTGAATTGGATTTTGTTTTAGGAAAGTCCAAAATATCCTTGGCCTTTGCAGAGTTAATCTCAAAAATTCCAGTCGCAAGTGGTTATATTTCACCCAAAGAGTCACCAATTAACGAAGATATTTTTCTGATCACATCTTCGAACCCATGGTATGGATATATACTTGTGTATCTTCAGACTTTGAAGTTCCCTGCTTCTTCTTCTCGTGATGAGCATTGACGAATATGACACCAAGAACAAACATATATCATCCTCGATGAAACTTTGTGGATTTAATTCTTCGAAGATGCCTTACTCACAAAGAAGAAGATCTTGTTTTGAATGACTATCACATAAGAGAATGTGGTGGTCATCTTTCTCAGTTTGCAACAATCCAAAATATTATTCATGTTGGATACTATTGGCCCTCGTTAATCAAATATTGTGTGGAGGTGATAAATAAGTGTCACCCATGCTATATCTTCTCTCTAAAGATGTAGGCACATCCAACTCCTATGTTTCCAGCTATTTCTATTGGTTCCTTCACCAAGTGGGGATTTATGTCACTACATGTCACTCAGTTTATTCCAGGGGTCATCGCTATATCATCATAGCAGTAGAAGACTTTACTAAGTGGTTCGAAGCTATGCTGACGTTTAAAAATGACGATAAATTGCTACCCTATTCATTTTTAACTAGATCGTAGCCAGGTTTGGTATCCCAAAGGATATTTTCACCGACCATGGAAGTCACTTCCAAAAAAAAATGATGTCTAAATTAACATCAAATCTTGGGTTTAAAAAGGAACATTCTTCATCATGTTACCCATAAGAAAATGGTTAGGTAGAAGTTGTGAATAAGTCTCTCAAGACTATTCTTCAATGAATGATTAATTCATCCAATTCAAATTGGCATATGATGTTATATTCGACGCTTTGGGATTATCAAACTTTTGTAAAGATGGATACTAGTTTTTCACCTTTTCAAATCATTTATAGACTGGATGTAGTCTTTTCCATTGAATTTCAAATCACTTCTCTGAAGTTGTAAATGGAACTACTTCCCGACACTACACCGCTTGAGGAACGTCTTTTATATCTCAATAAGCTCGATGAGAAGCATCGAGATGCAGCCTTAGCTAATGAGTCTCATAAATAATGAGTCAAGTGTCAATATGATCGGTTCGTTCATCCTCATATTTTCTCCCCCGACAAATATCCCTTGGGGGAAGGAAACTTCAAGCCCATGTGGTTCGGACCTTTCATTATAAAAGAAGTCTTAGAAAAGGGTGCTTACCATCTGGTTGATTTCAAGGGTAATGCCTTAGCAAAGCCTAGAAATTTTATCTACTTTAAGAAGTATTACACTTAGGTCAGTCATTTGAGCATGACTTCTTGTATATATATATATATATATATATATATATATATATATATATATATATATATATATAGTTTTTTATACATTTTTGGCCTTTTGTTTTATGGACATGTAGTCATTTATGTTTTATTTTTCACTGTGGTAGATGTCAAGTGAATTTTAAGTCTATGTCGGGTTTGCGGATGACGCTAGCTAACACACTCAGAGGCTTTCTTCCACAACTTGGGTGATTTTTTCACTTGGTGGTCAGTTGCTATCTTCTAGAGGTATTTGTCTAGGCGACGAAACTAGTAATGTTGTCGAGTACCACGTAGTGATAGAATTACTATGTGATTATCAACTGGGCATGTCCTACTAAAATGGGGTTTACTGCGTTTACACTCCCACTCTTCATCGACGATCCCTTAGGGTACGTCTCTTAGAATGATATTTTTATTATATTACTTATATTCATGTTCCTAGGAGATCTAAACAACTAAGTGATACTTTGGCTAATCAAGTATTAGATTGACATGTTTCTCACATGTAAATGTAAAACACACACATACACATGTAAATACATTTGTAAAAAATGTTCATCCATAAGACAAAAAGATGTGTGTATATATATATATATATATATATATATCCAAAAAAAAATGTTATGAATACATAGTGGGAATTGAAGCATAAAAAATAGTTGGTATACATCACTGGGATTAATCCCTCAATACATAGTACAAAAAGTTCCCTCGACACATGTATGGTCCAATACTATCTAAGGTCTACACCTATTTCCATGCTATAGTGAATTATGACGTTCACAAGACATCGAAATAACTGGACCCAAATCTTGGGCACCCCCACTAAATTGGGCTGCCTAACCAGGGAAAGATTCTCGATCTTGGCCATGGGTACTACATGAGTGAGATCCGTTATGTTTCTCTATACTTGTTGTAGCACTCTCTCAGCCTCTTCAGTTGGGGATCCTTTTGTAGCTTTTGGTCCTATTTCTCATGTTGGTCTCACCTCTAGACGAGGAAGATGCCTGGTCATGGAAAATTTTGTTGGTCAAACTAGTGCCATGTATGTATACAATAGATCTTTAAGTTAGTACTCTAGCATTAACATAAAAACAATAATATGTAAAAATTAAAAAATTTAATAACTTTAGAAAATGTGTTACGCATATCACTACGTTGCTCGCTAGGGGGAATGGGCATGTTAGGATCTCATAGGATATTGATTCTTGCATATGGATATTCCTCTATGACGGGAATCTGGCAGGCCCACCAATCAAAATATTTGTCATTGAATGCCTCCTGGGTTCTTCCTCCACCCTGTCTACGTGGGAAAAATGCTCACCTACACAATGCCACAAAGGAGGAAATATGTCCCCGTACTATCTACCTCGGGCTAAGACTAAGCACTCTCGAAGAAGAAGAAAGCACATAATACCGTTCCAAACCTAAATTTATTGTTTGTCCTGCTGTGACAGTATGTGAGTTGTTTCTTCATGCATGTAAGCATGGTATTACTCCAGTAAAAAATGGTAGCCTCCAAATGTTGAACTGCACAGTGCATCTGTGCATGAGAGGCCTGATGGAGTGTTGCAGATCCCATGATCCACCCAATCATGAAAAGTACAATGTGAAGGAGGACGATGGTGATCTTGTGTATCTGCACCTGATAACCTACTTTCTCGATACCAGCCTCATAGTACATCCCGATATAGTCCTCTATGTTATACGACCATGGAGGAAAGGTCCTCAGATTGACTAGTTCCCCTCTCCTAAAGATTTCGGTCAAGAAGTAGATATCCTTTTTCATTGGGGTCAGTGACTAACCCTTTAGCATGAATGCCTCTGCATCAGGGTTCCAATACTCTACCAAAGCATTTAGCAACCTTGGTTGTACCCTCATGAATGGACATTGGAATAATTTCTACATGCCACACTATTTTAGCATGGAAATGGAATTAGGATCCTCCTTGAACAAGACATAAAGTTCCTCAAGTTCCCTTTCTCTCCAATGCACAAAAAGTTGGAGAAGTTTTAGCACATTTTTCATATTTTTGTTTTATCATTAAAGGAGGTGTACGTGGGTTTCCTTTAATAAAATTGTGTATGTACGCAGGTTGAGTATTACTTTTCCTGTGTACATAATTAGGTTGTGCGTGGACAACCTGCGTACATGTAGACGCGGCCCTTTTACAATGGCACACACTCCCAAACATAAAATTGAACATGAAAAAATGAATTAAAATGAAGGAGAGGTTGATTTGTACTTACTTAGTCCAACTATGAGGGTTTTTTGTCCACCATAGCTCTTTGAATTCACATTTTGAGGAAGAGGGTTTTTGAAAGTTTTGGTTATTTTCCAATTTGCAATGGTAAAAATGAGTTTCCCACCTCTATTTATAGACAGGTTTGGCCCCCTTTTCCCTAATTTGGTCCCCTTTTCCTCCTTTCTTGACTTGGTAGCTACTTAAGTTCTCTTTTGAGTTATATTTGGGTCGTTCTCATGAACTTGTCCTTTTGGTTTGGTGATTTTCTTGAGATGGGTTACACCTATATCATCCCATGGTAAAATTCATTTTTTGAACTATTGCATATAGCTTAGGTTTTCACCCCCTATGTTTTGCATATTGTTGACTTTTCCTCTTTTCCATAGGATCGATCTCACCGAAGTGTGACATGAAACCTTCTCATTGTTATAACCCTAAATTGCACCACACATGATTACCTGGCATCAAGCCAACTCATATCCCTTCTTGCCAAAGCACTGCTGAACAACTCTTTGAAAATCCTCTTTTATAAAGGCCCACGCGCCCTAATCCATTATTGCACGCGTGTACATGTTGGCTGACCCAAAACAGCTCGTGTGGACCAACAAAAGCACAAAAAAAGGAAAGTTGTCGACAGAACAAAAAGCTATGGGTGAGTTAACTGAAACTCCCGGCCATGCATGGCTAAGGGTTCATCCAAATACCTAGCTCCTTCTAGCCTATAAAAGATGGGCTAGGGGTCCCATTTGGAAGAGGAAAAATATAGCAAAGAAACCGTGCCCATTTACGTATTACCATTGTCCCAACCCTTTAGCCTTTCCTTGTGCCAAAGGAGATTTAAAGCAAAGAAGTTGAAGGATAGAAGAAGAGGAGCCTAGGATCAGGTTCAAGGAGCAGTGGCCGATCTCAATTTTTGTAAGTTGACTCATTCTAAGTAATAAAGAGAATGCTTTTCCCGTCCCAATTCATGAACTGTTTATAGTTTGATCAATATATGTTTGGATTTCTAACCCGTTAGTATATAAGTAGTATGCATGCATAGTTGTTGCTTGTCTTGGATGCAGGTCAGCTTTGGAAGGAGTATTGCAAATAAGTAATCGAGCACAACGGAGGATCGACATCAAACATCGAGAATGAGGTAGGTTGATATTTCCATGCATTTACTAAGAAAAGGGGATTTAAATCTAGGGATGAAGGTAGAAATTAATTTCTATTCGGTCATATCTGCATGCAAAGTTTGAACTCTATTTGCTAGTCTGTAGGGTGATTTTCCCCAACAACAGAATTGGCGACCATACTGGGGAGACTCTCTAGGGTTCCTGGAATTTTATTTAGTTTTTGGGTAGTTTTACAGACTAGTTTTTCTTGTCTGTTTTTTCTTTTTAGTTTTTGTAAAGTCTTAGCTAGTAGGGAGTCTGGTTTTCCATACCAACTTTCCCTGTCTTTTGCTTGACTATGTTTTTCGGGACCCACAGAGGTACACACAGCCTGCACAAGGTCTGCACATGTGTACCCACGCCCTACCCTATTAAATCCCACATGTGAACACTAGCTGTAGAGGTAGCAGTAGCGTGTAGAGTTCAGAGAACCTCAGAGGCAGTCATCCTCTTCCTCGTTAGAATCACACATTCTCAGGGGGTTTTCTGGAATTCTATCTGAAGTCTTGTTTGCTAGCAGTCCTATCTCATATTTTTTTTACATTATCATTTTTTCCTTACATTATTTATTTTTCTGTTAGAAAGAATGTCCAATCCTTCAAGGGATCCTGGTTATCAATATCAGTGCTCTCTTCCTGGTTTGGTGTGTCTGTTTTCATTTCTTCTCAAAATTTAGGTATACACGTGGCCTGTACAAGGTCAAACCGTGTGTACATTCCCTCTGTCTCTATCTAGCACCCATTCACACGCATGTTGTTTGAGTAACAGTGGTGTGCTTGTGCAGGATACTTTTTGTTGAGGGTAAAGCAATCATCCTTTCCCTTGATAATATTTTTTCCTCTCAGGTGTTTGAATCTCCGTGTGAGCAGTCAGTAGCTTAGGATTCATCTTACCCTTAGCCTGCTTTTTCTCAGTTAAAAAGTTGTCATAAAAATAATTTTTTTTTTTTAAGGTTTTTAGACAAGTGTGAGAGTCATTGTTTTTAAAATTGCTAGTGTGTGATTTTTGACCTGATTCTTTGCGATCTGCGATTTAGGACATAATTGTTTTTCTTGGTTTTTTGCTTGTTGGTATTTTTCCTTTCTTGCTTTACTAGCATTTAAATAAAAAATAAAAAATCTCTTTCATTTTCTTATTTGGTTGAAGAGTATGTTTCTGCATCATTAGCCAGGGAAAAGTCTTTTATTTTATAAGTTTTTGTAGTTTACTTAGAGAATAAGTATCTTGTAGTCAAGTGAAATTTCTTTCAAGTTTGCTATCCAAAATCTTAGAAAAATTAAAAAATATTTCTTTTGAAAAGTTGTTGAAATTTTGCATTCAGTAAAAGTTTTGTTTCCAGCTTTTTCATTTATTATTTTCTTTCATCTTTTACACATCATCAGTTTCACCCTCATACCCCTTGATGTAAGACAAATCCATAAAAGTAACGCTAAATTTAAAATCTACTAGACTTTTATGTTTATAGGGTTCACCAACTAGTTCAGGACTAGGGCCTTGGATTAGGTTGGAGAGTAAACTCTTCAATGCCATTTAAAATCAAACATTGGAGTCTGAGATAGGGAGTGTCTAAGTCCAGTGTCATGAAAGTTATTGGGGACCCCCCTCTAACACAGGGGATAAACACAAGGTCACGTGCAGAAAGGTAGCGGAGATAACCTCTCCAAAGATGGACCAATCGTAGTGGAGAACACATATAGAGGGCTTGTTTTGGGATTCCGTCATTTGCATTTTCCATGGGGCTTCCTGGGTCTCAAAACTGTTCGAGGTCCTTAGTTGTCTTCCAGAACATTTTCTCTCGATACCCTTGATAGGTTTCGGGCTCGATACCCTACTCATTGTGGTCTACCTGACTTTCGACTGTACCCGCCTAGTGACTATTAACGTGCTGGCAACCTAGTTGCCAATATTTTTAGGGACATACATAGGTGACTGGAAGGGTATACCGCGGTACCTAGGATTGACATCGGGCCACGCTTTGCAGAGTATACTTGGAGGGTGCTTCCGTGTTCGAGTTGCACTTGCACCGGTAAGTTGCTCTAGTGTTGGTTGTTGTAACTGTTCTTCCAATTAATTTAGTGTTTGCTCATCTTATCTTCTAGGGTCTTTTTTTAGTGTGTGTTACTTTTGAACGTTTAGACTACCTTAGAGTGTCTTGGATATTCTCACATAGTGGAGGATCCTGAGCTCCATCGGTCATGAAGGCTTCTTGGCCTGTTGTTGGTTACATTGGAGCCACCCCTGCACCATTAAGGTGAAAGCTAGACCAACAAGGGTATTTTGAAGCGACCGGGTTACAAACCATTGTGCCCGAACAACCCCCGGAGGAATCGACCGTTTTGGACCTTGAAGAAAATGCTCTTGGTCCGGTTGAAACCCCAACCACTGATTTCATGGCACCTTTCATTGTGCCAATTCAATTTTACGAGCGCCAGACAGTGTCGGACATAGCAATGGAAACAAATGTTGTTACTCCTTCTGGGAATTCTTCAATTCCCACCATGGTTGTCACCACAGGAGAGATTTCATCTCCTAACCCACCATCGTCGGTCCGAGCCACCATGGGCTCGACCGCAACTACTTCGCATAGTGGTCCAAACCCATCTTTGACAGTGGCCACAACCCCTTTCACACCTAGTGCGACAGGCCCTCCATTCTCATATGGTATGCCTAGTTCGGGTACAAGTCCTGTACTTTCCTACTCCACTTTACAGACTTTGGGTCTGGGGGAAGGGAGCTCTAGCACTCCTCTGCAGGGTCACATAGGGGGAACTCTTTCTCCCTTTAACGCTTTCCCTTACAGAGGAGGTCATATCCCTCCTTCGTCCCATTCACTCGGTGGCTCACATCAGCAATCCGTCAGGCAACCTACACACAATAGTTTATTTGGAGCGAGAGTCAAGGACCACCTTCGCATAGTATGTCGATAGGGTCAACACCGTTTTCTTTGAACAAAACATTTGGTAACAACACCTTCTCGTCAGCCACTTTCCCGACTGGTGGCAACCCCATTTTTGGACAATCTACTCATGTGCAGGGTATTATTCCTGCACAGGGGGAAAACCTAGCAGGACCTTGGAATTCAGGGCAAGGATCCGTTCCCTCCTCTGGAATGTCGATCTAGGGTAATTCTTTCCACAATCAATGGAACCCCAGACAAGCTACTATGCCTATCCCCATGGGAGCGACATGGGGTAATCCTTATGAAAGTCCTTCGAATACAATCCATGCCCAAAAATCTATGTCTTATTTGGGAAATCAGTCGATGATGTCTCCACATATGCAAAATCCTTACGCTAGCCAGGGCCATGGTTTATACCAAAATTCGGGCCAGTAGCCAAACTTTTCCTAGAAAATTGGTGCCAGTCAAACTCCAAGTCCCTTTTTCCCAGGTTATTAGCAACAACCCAAAATACCTTTCCTGGCAACTTTACACTTGCCAGATTTGACAAGGTTGTTGAGTGACCCTATTTGTCACAATCTGCATTGGCCTCCTATGCTGACGAAGTTGCCTTCAAACATTCCAAAGTTTGAAGCCAAGCCTAACAAAGATCCAAGAGACCATGTGACTACCTTCCATCTTTAGTGCTCATCTAACTCATTGAAATATGACTTTGTACAATTGTGATTGTTTCAACATACTCTCATTAGGAGTGCCGCGAAATGGTACATTGAGCTTGATCGCTCAAGATACTCTTCTTTTGGAAAACTGGCGATGTCTTTCCTGAACCATTTCCAATTACCTATGAGATACGATGCTGGCACAGACCTTCTCACCAATTTCGAACAGACAACAGCGGACCATATCTCTGATCACATCCGAGAATGGAGACACCGGAAGAGTTTAATCAAGGTACCAGTCCCACAAACGTTCTTTCTTGAGTGGTTCCTTAAGTCTTTGGTCCCACAGTTATCCAAAGATGTTGCAACGTCAGGAGTTTTCTCTGAAGAAGATGCCATCATGAGGGCTCAACAGTTTGAGCTCATCTACTCTCAGTCTGGTTTATTATACAACATCTTTCCAGATGCGCCACGTTCAATACTAGATAAAACTAGATAGAGAGTTGGACCACATGCCAATGGTATTTTTGGTTCAACACAAACCAAGCCTGTTGAGCAATTGACAAAGTAGTTACAACAATTATTCATACAACACACAACGGCTAGCCAAACTAATGCTTTGGCTTATCCCCCTACCAAAACGTCAGAAGTACACACAATGCAGTCGAATAACCCAAAGGCCACCCAGCAGCCTGAAGGGAAGAAAAAGCAACGAAACAAGGGTAAGGGGGATAAAAACCCCAACGATAATGCTGGCGGGGAAAACAATGAAAAATGGAAGACGAGGTATCCATGCAACTTGTGCGTGGAATACCACCTAACCCATCTATGTCCTCGACTTCCAGAGGCCCAAAAATTTGTCACACAACAATAGCAGGCAGTGTTGAATAATCCATTTCAACATGGGAAAAATCTAACTCAAGCCTCTGCAAGCATGGAAGGGGGAAACCAAGAAACCTGCTCGCCTCTGAACAACCCCGTATCCGCGAATGTATATATGGTTAGGGGCGATGCTTTCATATCGACTAGAGCACACGATTATAGTAAACCAAGCACTTCTGAGAAGGGTAAAGAAGCTGATCTCCCATCTCTTCCTCTACAGATTGAGAAGACATTGGGAGAAACAATGACATGCATTCCAAAAGGTGCATTTAAAAAAGCTTCTCATAACCCAAACACAAGGGTCACCGAGAACTACTCTGTGGTGGAAGATTTATCACAAACCCCTTGTGCGATGTCTACTTTGGAGGTCCTCCAAAGCTGCCCTACTCAGAGGAAAGCCTTGTTAACCACTTTGGGATCTACTGAGACTTGTAGTCTAGGTACCATCATGTTAGATACAACTGACTTAAAACCTCATCTTCCTTACCACGTAGAGTTTCATATAGTATTGGATTATCCCACGAAATGTTTTACATGGAATATCTTCTGCACGATGGTCGATGAGGGCGCCTCGACATGCGTTATGTCATTGGCATGTTGGAAGGCCATTGGCCAACCCATTTTGTCTCCATCACCTACTCTCCTCAATGCTTTCGACGGTCATTTGTTCCGACCACATGGCATCGTTTCTTCTTTCCCCATGCAGTTAGGAGGGAAGACCATGTGTGTCGAAGTAGAGGTAGTTGATGCTCCCCTCGACTATAACCTCTTGTTAGGAAGGAGTTTGACTTATGCTATGCAAGCTGTGTTTGCTACAGTTTTCCAAGTCTTGTTGTTTCCACATGAGGGTCAGATAGTGACCATCGATCAATTGTCTTTCTCCAAACCTGACCCTGCTTTGGGGGCGTCCACAGTCCCGATGATTGATAATCCTCAACCAGGTGTCATTAACATAGGATTTCGTTTGTGCCCATCCTTGATGGGTACCTTCGATTACCCGCCCCCTCACGACGACATCCAATTTATATCCAATCACCATAAGGTTGAGATTTTTCAAGTTTCGTCATTCCACACGACTTACTTCGAGGATTCATGGATACTTCCTTCCCCATCATCCATGATGGATGAGGCAGGGCACCCAGGTATGTCCATGCCCTTGTCCGTCGCTGAAGTAGTGTACTCTTTAGTCCAGCAAGCTTCAGATAACACTGATCCAACTCCTGCACAAGAGTTAGATCCACTTCTAGAGCCTATTTGGGCTCATGGTTCTCTCGCTAACACTGATTTGTTAGACTTAGTCTTGCCCTCTGACGAAGAAGTAATCGAAGCAATGACTAGTCCAGACAAACCTTGGGAAGATCTTCATCACATATCATATTTCCTCCTAGAGTTAAGACGAATCGAAGAAGGAGAATTCACCATGACTATGACTAGAGATAGGTCTTGTCATACTAATCCCTTAGCTACACACAAGATCTATGCTGAGGGTAATATGGAAACCATTACTGAAATGATACCTATCAATATCTCTAGAACCCCTGGCGTCATAGACAATGTTTTCGTCATAGTATACAACTCCCCCGAGTAGATGCCAGGCATTGACCCACAAAGAGTCCATCATGAGCTAACGTTTTTGTTTTTCAAGCTCACTTTGAGATCCGAAAGTAACATCCAGCGAGACTGCGATTATGCTTTTCGATATCGTCCAGCTTAACTGAGAAAAGTAACCTCTACGGGTCTTCTTTTAAGCCCTTTTCAGACCCTCTAAACATGAAAATATTGTCGAGCGATCTTGTGGCCTTTCACGCTCATTAAACTGAAATTTGAAGTCACGTCTGTCCGGCGGTAGTTTACCCCTTTTTCGGTCCGGACGGTCAACTGTACGAACAGAGGTATACTCTATGGAACTTCATCTCTATAGAAGAGTACTCTCAGGTATAATTTTATCCCTTTTTCGGGCCTGAGGGACTAAACATACGAAAAAGAAACCCCCACAGAGTCCATAGTTAAGCTCTTTTTAGACTCCCTAAAATTGAAAAGATTGTCGAGTGACCTTATTCTTTCACACTCGTTAAATTGGTCCATAAGAACATTCATGAAGGAGTCCATAGTTAAGCTTTTTTCAGACTCCTTAAAAATGAAAAAATAGCTGAGTGATATTCTCCTTGTCACACTCGTTAAAATGGTTTTGAATCGACGTCTAATCAGTGCTAGTTTACCCTTTTTCGAACCAACTAGACTATCTTCGAAAAAGGTACCCTAATGGAGTCTCCTTTTATGTTTTTCCAGACTCTCTAAATATGAAAAACCACCGAGATTACCTTCTTTGGGCTCATTAAACTTACATCGAAGGATGTTACCATTGTGTGTTTTGTTAACCACGTTTTCATACCTTATATGCTAGCCTTGTAACAGTTTTCTTCTGCGCCTAAACACCTTTGGCCCCCGGAGGATTTTTTCCCGAGTATAATTATACTAGAACATTAGTCTTGTCCTTGTGCCTTGAGCTTGTATGTTTGCAACACTCGTTCCTCCTTTGTAATGTAATATTCCTTTATTCTTTTTCCACAATTATTGAAAATAACAAAAAAAAAATCAAATATACCCCAAAAAGAGGAAGGGAAAAGTATTTTCTTTATTGGCAGCATAATGAGTCACCCTTGGATAAAGCACATCTATCCATTTTTCATCAGACTATGGGATGTAGTACGACCTTAGGAATATTTTCTCGCTATATAGAGTTGTGTCCTCCACCATTTGGTTAGCCTTCCAAACATATGGAGAGTTTGCATTGCCTCCTGCTTCGTAGACTTATGATTAATGCCATGCTACCTGAGTCTCATTATTTGTCATGCTACTATCCAAGGGAATTTTCTTACCAAGCCTGAGTCGGCCCCTCTACAATATGTCTCTTGTCCGCATACCCAACCATTTTAAACATCCAATCAAGTCCTTGTTTGAAATCACTGAAGCCTTCAGTCAGATCATCAAGACTATCAATTCCATGACCGACGAGCCGTCGAAGACCTCTGGGTAGTGCATTAGTACACTCATATTACACTCTTACCCGAGTTTTGAAGATTTTGAAGTTGTTTCTTGAGCTCTGAAGATCTCATCTCTAGCCATCAGGCCGAATCAACTTCTGGAAGATGGATACTCTATATGTATATCTTTTTGATTTCGAGATGTAGCTCTGTTGTGTATTGTTCGCGGCTACTCTTTATAGTTGTTTGACATGGATCTACAGTGTATTTTATTGGTAGACATGGTTCTATTTTATCCCGAGCATGGGTATGCTCACCTCAGTGAGACATTTGTTATTTTTCAGACGACACCTCTCAGTTCCTGATCCTTGGGCTCAATCGTTCAGCACATCAATAAAGATTGGTAATGTATTTCGGCCATCAGATGCTCTTCTAACCTCACACATTAGGGGGCATCTGTTATAACCCTAAATTGCACCACACATGCTTACCTGGCATCAGGCCAACTCATATCCCTTCTTTGCCAAAGCACTGCTGAACAACTCTTTGAAAATCCTCTTTTATAAAGGCCCACACGCCCTAATCCATTACTGCATGCGTGTACACTCTAGATGACCCAAAAAATCCCACGTGGACCGACAAAAGCACGAAAAAAGGAAATTTTCCGATGGAATAAAAATCTATGGGTGAGTTAACTGAAACTCCCGGCCATGCATGGCCGAGGGTTCGTCCAAATGCCTAGCTCCTTCTAGCCTATAAAAGAAGGGGTAGGGGTCCCATTTGGAAGAGGAAAAATATAGCAAAGAAACTCTACCCATTTACGTATTCCCATTGTCCCAACCCTTTAGCCTTTCCTTATGCCAAAGGATATTTAAAGCAAAGAAGTTGAAGGACAGAAGAAGAGGAGCCCAGGATCAGGTTCAAGGAGCGGTGGTCAGTCTCAATTTTTGTAAGTCGACTCATTCTAAGTAATAAAGAGAATGCTTTTCCCATCCCAATTCATGAAATGTTTATAGTTTGATCAGTATATGTTGGGATTTCTAACCCATTAGTATATAAGTAGTATGCATGCATAGTTGTTGCTTGTCTTGGATGCAGGTCAGCTTTGGAAGGAGTATTGCGAACAAGTAATCGAGCACAACGGAGGATTGACATCAAACACCGAGAACGAGGTAGGTTGATATTTCCATGCATTTACTAAGAAAAGGGGATTTAAATCTAGGGGTGAAGGTAGAAAGTAATTTCTATTCGATCATATCTGCATGCAAAGTCTAAACTCTATTTACTAGTCTGTAGGGTGATTTTTCCCAACAACACTCATATTCTTTAGAAGTGTCATAATTAGATGGTAGAGCCTACCTCTACATGGATTCCCTAGGTAGATCCTTTGTTTCATTTTGGTGTCCATGCATTGATATTTATCCTTAGGCCTGGGAGTCCTTGTTAGTCCCGTCACGATTACGTATTGAAGCCTCATTCTTCTTTCTAGTCATCATTATTGGCTTTACCCATGGGATTCCCTAAAGAGAATGGTTTGTTGTCTTTCAATATCGCTTAAATTTTGAAAGCAACATCCAATGAGATCTTATTTATTCTTTTCGATCTCATCTAGATTACTTGAGAAAATAATCCCCCCTCGAGTCTTCTTTAAGCCCTTTTCAAACTCTCTAAAAATGAAAAGATTGTCGAGAGATCTTGTTTCCCTTCACCCTCACCAAAATAAAATTTGAAGGCACATCTGTCTGGTGGTATTTTACCGTGTTTTCGGTCCGAACGACTAATTTTACAAATAAAAGTATGCCATAGAAATTTTAGTTCACTTGGAGAGTATTCTCAAGTGTAATTTTAACCCTTTTTTGGGCATAAGGGACTAAATTTTTGAAAAAGGAACATTCTCCTTAGTTTTGGTTAATCTCTTTTTCGGGACTTGGATATTACTTACAAAAAAGGAACCCCGTCGGAGTCCATAGTTAAGCTATTTTCATACTCCCTAAATATGAAAAGATTGTCAAGTGACCTTTTTCCGTTCACACTCATTAATTGATCTAGAAAGAACATCTATTTCACATAAGTTTAACGCTTTTCTGGCCAATATATTATCCAGGAAAAATTTATGCGTCGAGAGACTTGTCTCTCCAAGAGAGTTCTCCTAAGTTATATTTTATAATTTTTCGGGATAAGGAGACTAAACATACAAAAAGGTTGGGATTCCATAGTTAATCTCTTTTCAGAATCCTTAAAATTGAAAATATCGTCGAGTTATCTTGTCTCAATCACACTCGTTAAAATAGTTTTGAAGAGACATCCTTTCAATATAAGTTTAACTCGTTTTCAAACCGATTGGACTAGTTGTGAAAAAGGAACTCCCTGGAGTTTTCTTTAGCATTTTTTCAGACTCCATAAATGTGAAAAAAACACTGAGATTACCTTATTTGGGATCTTAAACTTCGCATAGAAGAAGTCTTGTTGTGTAATTCTTAATCACATCGCATGTCTCATCCTTTTGTCTTTGGCCTAATGCCGAATTCATGTTCCTCTCAACTAAACCTTCATATCATTCCTTAAATGCAATCCTTACAATACTCTTTGCCTTTGCGATCTGACACCTTGACCCATGGAAGAATTTTCCCGAGTGTCCTTATCCTGCACATGTATCCTTGCCCTGAGCATGATTATGTTCCATGCACTTGTAACCAATTTTATTTCTTGTGACACTCATTCCTCCTTTATAACATAACATCCTTTATTCTTTTTCAATCTTGTAAAAAATTTGAAAAAGACAAAAAAATCAAATATTCCAAAAATAGGGGATGGGATATATATTCTCTTTTATTCTGTAGCAAGATAGTCTCTGTTGGACAAAGCACACCCTTCCGTTTTTTCACCAATCATTGGGAGATAGGATTACTTTAGGAAGTTGTTCTCGCTACATAGAGTTGTGTCCTTCTCTATTTGGTTACTCTTCCAAACATATGGAGAGTTTGTGGTGCCTCTTGTACCATGGACTTATGTCAATATTATGCTTCCTAAGTCTCATCATTTTTTGTGATTTTTTCCTAGGGAAGTTTTATCCAACCTGAGTCTACCATTCTGCAATTTTTCTCTTGACATTCATGAGTCAGCCATCCCGAGATTCCATTCAAGTCTAGATTCAAAATCGATGAAGTTTTGTGACTGATGATCGAGATCCTACAATCTTTCCCCAATGGTATGTTGAAGACCTTAGAATAGTGAGTCTTACACTCCTATTTTACTCCTACCTGAGATGTTAAATATATTGAAGTTGTTTCTCGAGCTATGAAGTCCTCATCTCCAACCGTAATCGTCAACGCTTCTTGAAGATGCATATTGTATTGTACTTAAATATTATGAAATGATTTTGATGTAGATCCGTTGTGTATTGATCACGGTTAGACTTTATAGACATTTATATGACATGGATATGCAGTGTACTTAATTGGGAACCATGATTAGTTCATCCTGAGCATGGGTATGCTTGCCTTAGAGACATTATCATTGTTTTGCAGATTGCACCTGCCGAACTATGGTCCTTGTCTCACTCGACTACATGCCTTCCGACTTGTAAAGATATCGTAATGTATTTCGGCCACCAGTTTCTCTTATGACCTCACACATTAGGGGGCATCTTTTATAGTCCGAAAATTCCCTACCTATGTATACATGGCATTGGCCTTTCCAGTTACACAATTTTCCATATTACTTCTAAAGATCCTCCTTAAAAAACCATTCTTTGGAACATGTACGTAGTCTGTTAAACTACATCCTACCTACACATGCTATATTCATACTAGTTATCCCACATACATATGCGATTTGCATGTTAGACATCCCGCATTTACCTACAAAAGTTGCAAAAAATATATAATTGCAAGGAATTCGACTGAGTTTACAGTCTATCGAGTGTTTCCTAACCATTTCACCAATTTTATCTCATCCCCAAACCAAATAACCATATTTATCTCATATAAAAAGAGGTATTAGGGTCCCATTGACAATAAAAAGCAAGATAATAAGTAAACTATGCCAAAATCCCTTTCCCTTCTACTGCAAGGTTTGGAGCCCTTTTTTTATATTTGGCCTTAGCATTCCCCCTACAACCCTTTCTCCTTATAAAACCCTTTCCCTTTTCTCAAGACATCAGTTGGTTGTGAGAGACAAGTATGGTAATGATGCACTTGGAGCAGCAATAAGAGGAGCATGGACCTGATTCACGGAGAGTTCATCGAAAGGGTTGTAATCTTTTTTATCTTCATATTGAATAAAATAGTTCTTTCCTATCCCGATGCATTGTGTCTTTATGCTTAATTTATTAATGCATCTATGTTTATATATGAATATTAACAATTATAAGTAGAGATCATATATCGTGTACCATTTGTTTCCTAAGTTTTTGCAGGCCAGCTTTGGGAGGAGACCAACAATCAAGGAAGCTACAAAGGTGAAATAGCTCTACACCAGTCGAAAGGACCTAAGTTACACCTACTTTCCTCTCTTTTTTCATTTAAGTTTATATATTGTTTGGTTAGATTAGGAATATAACTGTGTTTTAAGGGAAGTCAACGCTCTTCCTATACCTTGACCCAATATAGTAATAGGGGGTTTTCCCCACTAGAAATACTCTAAAATCTCTATTATGTTGGATCTTTAGGGTTATTATGAACTTCCCATAAATACCTGAAAGAGAAACCTACTCTGATTCCAATATGATCTATAAATTGTTGTGCATATTCCACTGGAATAGTTCACCACAATAGATTTGATAAATAAAACTGAAATCTGAAATATGAAGGTTAAATTCCTTTAGATTCCATGATATTTAGTTATTTTTTTCTTCTTATGCATGAAATAGATCAAATGTGGAAAATAGGGAAAAAACAAATAATCACACACCATCCACAAGATAACAAAAATATATTCTTTGGGAAACCATTACAGGAGAAAACCCAACTAGGAGGTGAGTCTAGTCTTCTCTCTTCTCTTTGGTATGAAAATAATGCAAGTACAAAGGAGAAGGAACTCTCCATGGAGTTACCTAAGACTTGTGGCCTATTGGTTTGTTATAGAACATTAAATCCATCTATTATTCTCTCTAATTATCCAATCCCATTTGCTTTTCTATGCAATGGAACAATATACAATAACATAGAATGGAACGCCTTGTCCTCCTTGTGGTAAGGTATTTAACATAGGATGATATCCATTTAGGGGTGGGTTTTTGACTTCCTCAACCCTCAATTGTTGTAGGGTTTTAAACCTTCTATAATATTCTTGAAATTACTTGTATGTCTAGCCCCATATGCATGAGTAATGGGGTCTGACGTGGAATCCTATCGTACCATGGTGGTCAACACGATAGGTCAACTTATAGAAGGCATAACTTTTTCATATGAATTCAGATTCATGCATGGTATACACTGTTGGAAAGGTCTTAGAGTGTAGAACATGATCAAATGGGTGGAAATAATTTTGGACACTAGAAGCCCCAAAAATATTGTTTAATGCCTCAAAATGACTCTGGAAGGTTCTAGACCCCAATTTTCCAAACTATGAACTACCACTAAAATGAACCTGCAAGTTGATTTCTATAATTTTTTCCACTCTAAACCATCAATATATATGGAAAATAATATAATGATCCAATGCATATCATACCTCCCTCTTTATGGAGGATTTTAGTCCCCAAAATATTTACTTAATGAGGTGAGGAAATATTTCCTCTACCTTCTCCCTCGAGTACCACGTTACTTTTCCTATAAGTTCATATTTCAACAAAATCTACCAAATGTCATGTTGCCACCATATTGTAGTTCTGGACCACTTCAACAAAATTTTGACCTTTACTAACTCTATTAGATAATATGGTGCTAATTCTTCTTTGGAAGGTAGGATCATCTCCTCCTCTTGATCCAACATTAAAGGATCATAGAGTTTGATATTCTCTACATTCATTACTAAGTAAATAAACATGTATGGGTGTATACTAAGTCTCTAGACGTTATCTCCCACCTTTTATAATACCTCAAAAGAACCATACCAAAAATCATTGATCTCCTTACTAGGACCCTATAGCTTTCCCTTATTCAGCTATAGCCATACTCTATCTTCCACTCTAAATGTTCTCTTTGTTCTATGCTAGTCAGTTCTAGACTTGTACTTTTCTTGTGACTTATTCAATGTCCATTTTAATTGAAAATGGATCTACCTCATCTTCTTAACAAATTTTCCACCTTCAATGCATTTCTTATGGGGTCCTCCATCTCTCCTCCTTTCTATCCATATAAAAAATCTAAGGGTGATGGTGGGAAATATTTAAAGAAAGTTTTAGAAGGTGACTTACCAGTAGAAGTGTGGACTGATATGTTATAAGAGTGTTGTATATAGATCATATTTTCATCCCAAGTCTTTGTATGCTTCAGATTGTAACCCTTGAAAAGTTGCACCAAATTCATGTTGACTACTTCTATCTTCCCATTTTTTTGTGGATGGAATTCTATAGACCTATTCAACTTAGTGTCCATATTCTCCCACAATGTAGTAAAAAATGCACTAATAAATATGGTATCCCTATCTTAGATGATGCTCCTTAGTATCCCAAAATGAACCCAGACCTCTTCAAGAAACAAGTTTGTTGCTTCATGACCCTTTATGGTCTTTTTAAAAGACACGAGAATGCATATTTTGCTAAACTTGTCAACTACCACAAATAAATAGTCATGTCCCTTCCGTTTGGTTGGTAAACCACCCACAAAATCCATCGAAATTATTTCCCAAGGTTGAGTGGTTACATGTAAGGGATGGCATATAAGGTCCTTCCTCCCTACACTAGTACTTCTCCCATGGAATACCTAATTGCATTTGTCTCCACTTCAAAGGGATTATATAAGTTTGGTAGTGTGAGCATTGGTGTTTGACTAATATTTATTTTCATCTCATCATAGTCCTTATGTTCATTCTTCCCCCACTAGAAAGTCTTACCATTGGTTTTTATGGGGTGGTGTGGTGTAACTACCACTAAAAATGAAGCTATGAACTTCCACAAGTATCGTTATGCCCCAACAAAACTCCTAACATCAACGACATTTGTAGGAACTAGAAATTTAAAGATGGCCTCCATATTTTCATGATCATTCTTAAGCTCCCCCCCACTGACCAAATTCCCCAAATACACCAAACACTAATGATAAATCTCACATTTCTTGAGATTGGATAGTAGCTAGTGATTTTTTAGAGTCTCTAATGCCTGCATAATATGTGACATGTGCTCCTCTCATGTGGCATTATATCCCAGTACATCATCCAAATAGACAATAAAACATGAATCTAGATAAGGGTGTAAAACATCATTCATTAGTCTCATAAATGTAGATGATGTGTTGCATAAACTGAATGGCATAACCAACCACTCATACAAACCTTTCCTTTTCTTGAAGGAAGTCTTCCAAGTACCTTCTTCTTTGACTCGTACTTGGTGATATTCTAATTTCAAATCCATCTTAGTGAAGTAATTGGCATGTTGAAGCTGGTCAAACAGATCATCAATCCTTGGGCGCAGATGGTATCGATTTTTCAATGTAATCTTGTTCAATGCCCTATAATCAATACACATTCTCCAAGTCTCATCCCTCTTGGGATCAATTATGATGTGTGACCCACAAGGTGAGGTACTTGGTCGAATCACACCATGCTCCAAGAACCGCTACAACTACTTCTTTACTTCATTTTCTTTAAAAAAGGACTACCTATACATCCCAATATTCAGCAAGCGAGAGTCTAGCAATAATTAGATTTCATGCTCCACTTCTTGCTTAGGTGGTATCCCTTTAGGCCCCTAGAACAATCTTATGTATTCTTGTAGAAACTCCTCTAACTAATGTTTCTTCTCTTTAGTAAACCTTTTTGGGGATGTGTTCACTCTCATTGACTAATCATCAAAGTGATTTTATCTTAAGAACAACAACAAATACTCCTTACTAGAAATAATCAACTTCTTGGCTTGGTTTTCACTTACCAGTGAAATATTTGACTTGCCTTTATGTGAGTTGATGACATAGGACTTCCCATCCTTCATTATTCGATATTGGTTGGCTCCCCACATGAATATTTCATTCCTCATATAGATGTAATGAATTCCAAACACTAAACCACATACATCAAGGGGTACTGCATCTAATTCCACTTCATTAATAAAATCAACACTTACAATGAATTTAATATTACACTTTTCGTTAACTTTGTCTCAACATCCTTGATTACCCAACCCAATGGATAGGGGATAGGATGATCATGAACCTCCAGTACAAGCTTGCTGACCAGATCTGTTGCTATGAGATTAGCCCGTGAACTAGATTCGAATAGAGAATCTATATTGGTCTTCTTGAATTGAATCTTTATGTGGAAGAGATTTATCATGTCCTTCTCTTCCTGGTGATGAAGGATACTCAGTTTCACTCCCTTTTACACATATGTGCAAACAATATTTTCATCCAAATTTTAGCTACTTTCAATCTGATTTCTTGAATTTGTGGTTATAAGGTTATTTTTCTTTCTATCCTTCTTGCAGTTCTTCGGGTTCAACTCTAGATGTTGTTTCCGACATTTTTCCCTGGTGTAGCCATCAATTTTGCAATGATTTCAATTGTTGTTAGGATCTTTGCATTGACACGTAGTGTATACAATATTCTTATATTTTCTCCCTTTCCACTTCTTCTTCCCATCCTTATAATCTTCCTAGTTCTCTTTCTTCTTCGAACCACTTTACTTCCACTTCTTTTTGCATATTTTTTCCAAGTATTGTACCTATACACATGCCTCATACATTGTCCCTGTCTTGAAGATCATCACCTACTTTCGTAGATGACTATGTAATCCCCCTATATTCTTGAGGAGTACATATGGGTTCCTAGTAGAGATAACCAGAAAGAAAACTTTATCTAATACTAGTAAGATATGTAAACTATCATGGATATTCCATTGGAATAGTTCACCACAATAGATCAAATAAACAAAAATGAAATCTAAACTATGAAGATTAAGTTCCTTTAGATTCCATAATATTTAGTTACTGATTTTGTGCTTATGAATGAAATAGATAAAATGTGGAAAATAGAGAATATTAAAATACAATCACACACCATACAAAATATAACACAAATGTTTTCTTTGGGAAACCCTTACGGGAGAAAACCCAGCTAGAAGGTGAGGCTTCTTTTCTCTCTTCTCTCTTTTATGGAAATAATGCAAGTATAAAGGATAAGTTACTCTCTAAGGAGTTACTTGAGACCTATGTTCTGTTGGGATGCTACAGAAAATTAACCCCCTCTATTATTCTCTCTAATTCCCCACTCCCAGTTTCGTTTCTCAACTACAAAACAATATACAATAACATAGAATGTAATCCCTTGTCCTCCTACTAGCTCGATATTTAACATAGCCAGATACCCATATAGGGGTAGGTTTTTGAATTCCTCAACCCTCAATTGTGGTAGGTCTTTGAGACTTCTACAATATTCTTGAAATTACTCATGTTTCTATCCCCATATAGATGAGTAATGGTGGTTGACATTGCATCCTCTCATACCATGTTGGTCAACATGATAGGTCAACTTGCGACAATCATAAATTTTGCATACAAACTCTGATTGATGCATGGTATGCACCGTTGGAAAGGTATTGGAGTACATGATAAAATGTGTGGAACAAATTATAGACACTAGAAAAAAAAAATCATTTAATGCCTCAAAATGACACCGGAAAGTTTTGGACCCCTTTTTTCCAAATTGGGACCTGCCACTAAAATGACCCCATAACCAGCTTCCTCCAATTTTTTTGACTCCGAAAGAATCAAGATAGATGAAAAATAATATAATTATCCAGTATGGATGATACCTCTCCATTTGGGGATTCTTTTGGTCCCCAAAATACTTACTGAATGAGGTGAGGAAATTTTTTCTCTACCTTCTCACTGGAGTACCACTTTACTTTTCCCAGAAGTTTTGATTTCAACCAAATATACAAAAGTTCATGCTACCCCTATCTTGTATTTCTGGATACATTCTACAAATATGTGTTCTCTACTTACTAGGCCTAAGCATCTAGTGCTAAGTTCTCTATGGAAGGTAGGACCTTCTCCTGCTCCTAATGCAACATGGAAGGCTCATAGAGTTTTAGACTGTCCACATTCACTACTAAGTAAATGTGCATGTATGGGGGTATAATGATTCCACCGGTGGAAGTGTGGACTACTATTTTATAAGAGTGTTGCATATAGATCATATTTTGATCCCAGGTCTTTGGATGCTTCAGATTGTAACCCCTCAAAAGATATGCCAAATTCCTTTTGACTACTTTTGTCTTTCCATATTTCTATGGATCGAATGCTATATAAATATTCAACTTAGTGTCCATCTTACCCCACAATGTATTCCAAAATGAACTGAGGTGTATGGTATCCCAATATGAGATGATGCTCCTTGGTATCCAAAAATGCACCTAGACATGTTCAATGTTTCATTACCTTTGTCTTTTCATCTTCTTTTACCCAACCCAATGGATAGGGGATAGGATGATCGTGAACCTCCAATCCAATCTTGCAGATCAGATCTACTACTATGAGATTATCCTCAGAACCAGAGTCAAACATAACATCTATATTGGTCTTGTTGACTTTTATCTTGATGTTGAAGAGCTTTGTCATCTCCTTCTCTTCTTGATGATGAAGGAAAATCATATTCACCTCCTTCTGCACAGATGTACAAACAATATTTTCATTTACATCTAAGCTACTTTCAACCTGATTGATTGAATTTGTGGCCAAAATATTTGTTTTCTTTCTTTCCTTCTTGTGGTTCTTCGGGTTCATCTCTGGATGTAGTTTCAATCATTTTCCCTCATTGTGGACATCAATGTTTGGTTGTTGCTATCTTTTCACTAATGTACAGTGGCTATAATGTTTTTATATTTCCCCACTTTCCACTTATTCCTCCCATCCTTAGAATATTACAAGTTCTCTTTCTGCTTTGAACCGATTTACTTCCCTTTATTTTGGCCTATGGTTTCTAGGTATTGTGCATTTAAACATTCCTCATCCACTATAAGTTTCCTAAATAGCATCACCTTCTTTCATACATGACTATGTAATCCCACCAAATACTTGAGGAGTACATATGGGTTCTTGGAAGAGATACCCATAAGGAAAAACTTGCTCTGCTACCAATATGATATATAAGATGCCATGTATATTCCAATGGAACAATTCACCACAAAAGATCTGATAAATAAAATTGAAATATAAACTATGAAGGTTAAATTCCTTTAGATTTTGTTTCTTCTTATGCATGAAATAGATAAAATGAAGAAAATAGAGAACAGTAAGATACAATAACACACCATCCACATGATAACAAAAATATTTTCTCTAGGAAACCCTTCCAAGAGAAAACCCAACGAGAAGGTGAGGTTTCTCTTCTCTCTTCTCTCTAGTATGGAAATAATGCCAGTACAAAGGAGAAGGAAGTCCCTATGTACTTAGTTGAGACATGTGGCCTATTAGGATGCAAAAAAACATTATCCTCCTCCCTTATGCTCTCTAATTCTCAACTTTGATTTTCTCTCCTAAGATATGGAACAATATACAATAACATAGAATGGAACCCTTTTCCTCTTAGTGGCCCAGTATTTAACATAGCCTGATAGCCATCTAGGGGTAGCTTTTTGACTTCCTCAACCCTCAATTTTGGTAGGGTTTTAAACCTTCTAGAATATTCTTGAAATTCCTCACGTGGCTAGCCCCATATGGATGAGTGTTATAGCCCTAATTTACACTAGACATGCATACCTGGCATTAGGCCATCTCATTTTCCATTTTTACCGAGCCACTACTGAACAACTCTTCTTAAAAACACCCTTTTTGAAGGAATACATGTCCTGCTCCATTATTGCATGCGTGTATATGCTAGATGACCCACTACATCCAACGTATACCTAGAAAAGAATAAAAAATAGAAAGTTGCAAATGAAACACAGATTTTCGGGTAAATTACCTAAACCGTTTGACCACCCATAGCCGGTCACTCAACCAAATACCTAGCCCTTTATAGCCTATAAAAGAAGGGGTACGGGTCCCATTTGGAGGAGGAAAATAATAGTAAAGAAACTCTACCTGATTTTTCATTCCCCTTGCCCCAACCTTTTGCAACCATTGTGTGAGAACTAAAGAGGCGAAGCATATGTGGAGGCGGTTGGTGCATAGTTGAAGAATATCCCAGGACAAAATTCGAGGAGTGGTAGTCGAGCTCACTATTGTAAGTGACTTTTGTGAGGTTAATAGAAAGAATCACTTTTCCCGTCCCACCATATGAGGTGTTCAATATTCAATTTGGTTTATATTTTTGGAACCTCTAACCCACTAATTCATATTTGAGATGCATGTTCGTAGTTCTTTGTTTGTCTATTTGTGAATGAAGGTTATCTTTGGGAGGAGACTTGTAGTCAAGGAGAAACTGAATGCAAAAGGATCAACACTGAGCGACGAGTTCAAGGTAGAGTTACCAGATCCTTTTATCCTTGTGTTTTATGCATGAATGTGGGGTCTATGTCGGGATAATAGTAAAAAGTAGGAGACTTTCGAAGGTTATTTTCTGCATGCATTACTAAACCCTTAGTGCTAGTCCATAGGGGGATTTCCCACCCACAACAGAATTGGCAACCGTACTAGGGAAATCTCTAGGGTTTTGGGGGATACTTTTTGGGTGTTTTAAATTGGTTTTATTACCTTTTTTTTGAGTTTCTGCAAGAGTCTAAGCTAGTAGGGATTCTATTCTTCCATACCAGTACACCCTACTTTCATTGCTTGACTGATTTTTTCTTTTCTGGGAATTCACTGAGGTATACGTGGCCTGTATAAGGTCTCCACGTGTATATATGCTCCCTACATTTATACAGCCCGTGTACATATGCAAGCTGATGAAGTGTTAGTTGTGTGCCTGAGTTCAGAGAATTGTTTTTTAGAGAGGCAGTCCTCCTATTCCATGTCAGAAGTGATCCTTCTCAGGGGTTTTCTAGATCTAGTTCTAGTCTCTGTTGTTGTAGTTTGTAGCCTAGGTATAACCTCAAATTATCTTTGTTTTAACAAAATTTTCCTTGCATCTTTTTCTGTCAAAGTAAGTTTATGTGTCTTCAAGGGATTCTGGTTCTCAATACCAGTACTCCCTGCAGTGCTTGATTTCTTGTTTTTAAATTTTTAAGGAGTTGCAGAGGTGCATGCATCCTGTAGTGGGCCTACACGTGTGCATACGTTCCCTGACCTTGCACAGTGCACGTACATACACTGGTTGTTGAACTATCAGTAACGTACCTGTCGAGATGTTTTTTTTTTTTTTTAAAGAGGCATTCATCCTCTTCCCTGTCAGGAGTCACACCTCTCATGTATTTTCTTGATCTGGTCTGGGTCTCTGTCATAGCAACCTGTAGCTTAGGTTTGATTACAACATAGCTTTCTTTTTCATTAAAATTTTTCCTCTGTTTTTCTGTAATAGGGTTTTTAGACAAGTTTGAGAGTCTGCTTCATTCAGCTTGTGTGTTATTGTCAATAACTCTTTGTGATCTGTGCTTAGGCTAGAAATCATTTTGTGGTCTTTACTTGTCGTCATTTTTCCCTTTTTGCTTGTTAAGCATTGAAAAAAAATAAAAAATAAAAAAATAAAAACTTTTATTTCTTGGTTTGGTTAAGTAGTTGGTTGTTTGCATTAATCATCAGGAAAAAGTTTTTTTCGTAAGTTCTTGGCTATTGATTTAGGAAAATAAGTAGCTCATATTTGAGTTAAATCTTGTTTTGAGTTTTCTATTAAAAGATCTTAGACAAAATATAGTTTGAAAATTTGGTTAAATAGTTTGAATGTGAAAATTTGAATTTGTGAAGAAGTAATTTGTTTCCAGTTTCATTATATGCTCTTCTCTTTCATCTTTGAAAAACATCATTGGTTTCACTTTCATTCCCTTTTAATTAAGACAACCACTAAGATTAATGATTAATTAAAATCAACTAGAATTTATGTTTGTAGGTTCCATCAACTAGTCTAGGCTAGAGCCTTGATTTAGGATTGGAGAGGAAACTCTTCAAGGCTGCAAAAACAAACATAAGAGTTTGTGCTAGGGAGTGTTAAAAATCCAGTATCGTGAAAGTTATCCAGGACCCCCCTCTAACATAGGGGCTAAACACAAGGTTGCGTGCAGAAAGGTAGCAGAGATAACCCCTCCAAATACGGACCAAGCATAGTGGGGAACACATATATAAGGCTTATCTTGGGATTCCATTGATCGCATTTTCCAAGGAGATTTGTGGGTCTCGAATCCGTTCAAGGTCCTCAGTTGTATTCCAAAACTCTTTATTTTGATACCCTTGATAGGTTTCTGGCTTGATACCCTTCTCATTGCGGTCCACCCGATTGTTCACTGTACCCACCTAGTGACTGTTTGCGCATTAGAAACCTAGTTACCTATCATTCTAGTGACTTACACAGGTGACTGCGGGGGTATACCATGGTACCTACGACAAACATCAGGCCACGCTTTGCAAAGTATACCCAGAGGGTGCTTCCCTATTTGAGTTTCTCTTGCACCGATAAGTTGCTCTAGTGTTGGTTGTTGTAACTGTTCTTCCAACTAGCTAGTGACTGCTTGTTTTATCTCATAGGTACTTTTTCTAGTGTGTGTTAGTTTTTAAATTATTATAGACAACCCTAGTGTGTATTTGGTATTCTCACACAGTGGAGGATCAAGAGTTCCGCTGATCATGAAGGTTCTTGGGCCTGCCATCGGTTGACCTGGACCACTCCGCCACCGCTAAGGAAAAAATTAGACCAGCAAGGGCCTTTTGAGACAACTGGGTTACAGGAAACTCTGCCCAACCCATATTTGAGATGATACCATTTGATTCTAGAGGAACCAATCATAGTGTCTCAAGCATCAATGGAACCAAACGCTACTACTTCTTCAGGGAATACTCATATTCCCTCCACGACTGTCACTACAGGGGGTGTTCCACTTCCCAACCAACCATTTTTGGTCTGGGCCACTATGGTCTCGACTGCTTCTACCTCGAGAAGCATTCTGATTCCATATATGGTGGCGATCACTGCTTCATTTACCCAGAGTGTGACAAGCCCTCCATTCTCATACGAGATGCCTGGCTTCGGTAAAAGTACTGTACTTTCCTCCTCCACTCTATAGACTTTAGGTATAGGGGTATTGAATTCCAGTGCTCCTCTGCAAGGATCTATGGAGGGAACTTTAACTCCCTTTATCACTTTCACTTACGAAGGGGATCATATACCCCCTTCATCCCCTTCTCTTGGCGGTGTTCATCAACACTCCGTTGGGCCAAACGTGAACTTGTTTGGAGTGGGTAGTCAAGCACTCCATTCTTATAACATGTCAGTTTGTTTGGCATCGTTCTCTTTGTTAGACGTGTTTGGTCATAATGCTTTCTCGTCAGATTCCATCTCGGTCAGGGGAAACACTGGTTATGGACAACAACATCATGTATAGGGTACTATTCCTACACAGGGGGCACACTTAGGAATTCCTTCCTCACAAGGACCTTGGAATCTGTAGCAGGGACCAGTTCCATTGTCAGGGATGTTGATCGGGGGCAACCCCTTACATACCCATTGGAACCCCGATCAAGGCTCAACACCTATGCCCATCAGATCGATAGGGGGAAACCCTTCCCAAAATCCTTGGAGTGCGACGCAAGCCCAACCCTTTACGTCATATTATGGGAATCAACTGATGACATCTCAACAAGCCCAGAATCTGTACGCTAGTCGCGACCATGTTTATTACCAGAGCCTTGGACAACAACCTAACTTTTCCTGGAAACCTGGTGCCAGTCAAAATCCAGGCTCCTTTTTCCCTGGTTACAATCCACAACCCAAACTACCCTTTCTGACAACTCTGCACTTGCCAGACTTGAAAAGGTTATTAAATGACCCCATCTGTCATGATTTGAGTTGGCCTCCTATGTCGACCAAGTTGCCTTCAGACATTCCAAAGTTTTAGGCTAAGACTAACGAAGATCCTAGCGATCATGTGACTACTTTCCACTTATGGTGCTTGTCTAACTCTTTGAGGGACAATTATGTCCAGTTGCAATTGTTTCAACACACTCTCATAGGGATTTCTATGAAATGGTACATCGAGATCGACTGCTCACGATACTCTTCCTTCGGTGAATTGGCAATGGATTTCATAAACCATTTCCAATTACTTGTGAGATACGACGTCGGCACTAAATTGTTGGCCAACCCAGCAACTTTGAGAAGACAAAAGAGGATCATATCTCGGATCACATCTAAGAATGGAGACGCCGAAAGAGTTTGATAAAAGTGTCAATCCCACAAGAATTCTTGATAGAGTGGTTCCTTAAGTCTTTGGTACCCTAGTTTTCTAAAGACTTCGCAATGTCTGGGGTGTTTTCCAAGGAAGATGTGATAATCAGAGCTCAACAACTGGAGATGATTTACTCTCAGTCTGGTTTACTTTACGAAATTTTCCCATATGCACCGAGGTCAATACTTGACAAGACCAGATAGAGTTATGGACCACATGTCGATGGAATTATTGGTTCATCACAAATGAATCTCGTTGATCCATTGTCAAATCAATTGCAACAATTGCCGATACAATGGACAATAGCTAGCCATACCATCGGTTTGGCTATTCCCCCTACCCAAAAGTCGGATGTACACAATGTACAAATGACAAACCCAAAGGCCACCCAGCAGCTTGATGGAAAGAGGAAACAATGAAAGAAGGGTAAGGGGGATAAGAAACCCACCAATAATGCTAGCAAGGGTGACACTGAAAATAAGAAGTCAAAGTATCCTTGTAATATTTGCAAGGAGGACCACTCGACACATCAGCGCACTCATCTTGCGGAGGCCCATAATTTATTGACACAACAACAACCTGTTGTGTTAACGAACCCATTTCCACATGGGAAAAACCTAACCCAAGCCTCTTCGAGCACTGAGGGGGCCAGTCGAGGACCTGCCTTATCTTCGAGTAATCCTTCGTTCACGAATGTATACATGATGAAAGGTAACGTTGACATAGCAACTAGGACACGTGAATATGGAATTCCAAGCACTTGTGAGAAGAGTAAAGAAGCCAAAAACCCATCTCTTCCTCTCCATATTGAGAAGACATTGGGAGAAACAATGACACACATTCCAAAAGGTTTGTTCAAGAATTTTTCTCACAATCTGAATGCAAGGGCCACCCAGAACTACTCTATGGTGGAGGATTTGTCACAAACCCCTTGTGCAATGTCTGCTTTGGAAGTCCTCTAGAGTTTCCCTTCCTAGAGAAAGGCTCTGTTAGCTTCCTTAGGATCTATTAAGACTTGTAATCTGTGAACGATCATGCTTGATACAACTGAATTAAAACCTCATCTTCCTTACCATGTATCTTTTCAGATAGTAGTGGCTTACACCACAAATTTTTTTACCCAAAACATTTTATGCACAGTGGTTGATGAGGGCACCTCGACATGCATGATGCTTTGGCATGTTGGAAGGCCATTGGCAAACCCGTTTTGTCTCTGTCACCTACTCTTCTTACGACTTTCGATGATCATTCTTTCCGACCACATGGGATCATCCCCTCCTTTCCCGTGTAGTTAGGGGGGAAAACTGTGTGCGTCGAAGTCAAAGTGGTCGATGCATATATCGACTACAATCTCTTGTTAAGAAGGATTTGGACCTATGCTATGCAAGAATTGGTCGCGACAGTTTTCCGGGTCTTGTTGTTTCCACACGAGGGTTGGATCATGACCATTGATCAATTATACTTCTCTCATCCTGACCCTTCATCGAGAGTCTCCACGATCCCAATGATTGATAAATCTCATCCCAACATCATCAACGTAGGGTTTGGTTTGTTCCCACCTTTGATGGATACTTTTGATTACCCGCCTTCGACCGACAATGTCCATTTCATGTCAGCTGTCCCCAACTAGTCGCAGGCCGAAATGTTTCAACTCTCTTTGTTTTTCATGACGTAATTTAATGATCCATGGAATCTTCCTTCCCAATAAGCCATGATGGAAGGGACAAAGAACAATTTCATGTCCATGCCTCTTTCTGCGACAGAATTTGCATACTCGATTATTCAGCTAGCTTTTGCCGACCTCGATCCGACTCTAGCACAAGAGTTATATCCGGTGCTCAAGCCTATTTGGGTTCAAGGTTCCCTTTCTGATATAGATTCTTTAAACTTAGTATCTCCCTCGGACGAGGTGATTATTGAGGCAATGAATAGTACGGACAAACCCTGGGATGATCTTCATCATAGATCTTACTTCCTCCCAGAGTTAAGATGAATTGAAGCAGGTGAATTCACTCTGACTATGAATGAATATAAATCTTGTCCTATCAATCCTTTGGAAATGTATTTTATTTACGCTGAAGGAAATATGGCAACAATAGCTGAAACGATATCTATTGATATCTCCAGAACCCCTAGCATTATGGAGAACATCTTCATCAGAGAAAATTTCTCCCTCGAGAAGATTCAAATCTAGACAGATTTATTTAAATAATTATGCGATGTGTTTTCCTGGTCTTACGAGGAAATGCCAGACATAGATCCAAGAATCGTCGAACATGAAATCATGACTTATCTTGATCTTAATCCGGTCTAGCGGAATCTTCATCCGATCAATCCTAGGAAAGAAATAACTATTAAGGTTGAAGTAGAGAAACTACTTAAAGTTGGTTTCATCTACCCCGTCCAATTGACTCAATGGGTGTCAAATCCCATGCTAGTCAATAAAAAACAAGGTACAATTCATGTATGTATGGAATTCCATGATCTGAACAAGGCTTGTCCAAAAGATAATTTCTCCACACCATTTATTCACCAGATTTTCGATGAATGCACAGGTTGCGAGGCCTTTTATTTCATGGATGGTTTTTTAGGATACAATCAGATACAGATCAAGCCTGAATACCAACGCAAAACCTCTTTCATTTGTCCATGGGGTACATTCGCTTATCGAGAGATGCCTTTTGGTCTGAAAAATGTTGGCGCTACATTTCAACGGGCCATGTATTTTTCTTTACACGACCTCAAAAACATAGTCGAGGATTATCTTGATGATTTAGCATCACGATCTCACAAGAGAGCTGATCATTCAACACACCTTAGACTTATTCTTGAATGATGTCGCTACTACCGAATCAGCTTGAATCCAAACAAGTGTTGTTTTTGTGTCACATCAAGTTGTCTGCTAGGTTTCATAGTTTCTACAACATGGATCATGGTCAATCCTCTAAATGTTGAAGCAATATTTCAGTTTCCTCCCCTGTGCACCATCCCTCAATCTCAAAGTTTGCAGGGAAAAGTGAACTTTTTACGTCGTTTCATCGCAAACTATGCTGAGATCACAAAGGGTTTTATGCGTTTATTAAAGAAGGGTGTTCCTTTCCATTGGGATGAAGCCACTCAATTCTATTTTGCAGTGTTGAAACATGCCCTCACATAAACCCCTCTGCCTCGGCCACCCAATTATAATAAATATTTCTTATTATACATGGCCGCTGCGGAGTTGACCATCGGTATGGTATTAGTTCAAGAGGAGGATTTTCTCTCACAATACGTGATTTATTACCTGAGCCAAGGCCTGGTTGGAACATAAATCAATAATTCCCACATTGAAAAACTTGCATTGGCAGTAGTCCATGCTGTCCAATGGTTTTTTCATTACATCTTGTTTCGCAAGACCACTGTCATTGTCGTTGTGAATCCATTTCAACACGTATTGAAACGACGCGTCATCGGTGGAAATATCAGTAGATGGATTATTATCCTCTAGGAATTCAACTTGGATTTTGTTTTGGAAAAATCCAAAAAGTCGTTGGTCTTCAGCGAAACTCATATCAGAACTTCCGGACAAATCTTGTGATGTTATACCCAACGAGTCACCTATCTAAGGAGACATGTTTTTGATCACATCTTCCAACCCCTAGTATGGATATGTTCTTGTATATCTCTAGACTTTGAATTGTCTCGCCTCTTCTTCTCGTGATGAGCATCATTGTATACGCCATCAGGCCAAGAACTATCTCATACTTGAGGAAACTTTGTATCGTCGATGTGTAGACTGCATCCTTCACCGATGTCTCACTCATGAAGAATAAGAATTCATGCTTAACGATTTCCACACTGGAGCATGTGGTGGTCATTTGTTTGGGTTGGCAACAATCTGTTACAAGGGAAAAAATCTCTATGGCCAAGGGTAAACCACAATAGATAGGTATGACTACATAAATTAACTCAATTCCAACATGTGCTATATAAACTAATTTGCAATATGAGGAAGAATCCTACCTCGATCCAATCGTTTGATGTCGTTCCATTGTTGAGCACTTTGACCCAAAGCTTTAAACCTACAAGAAGTTCTCAACAAACAAGCGATGCAAGTATATAGTGACAGTATATAAAATGAGTTAGCACATCAGACATCACAATCCATTAATAAACATTACAAACATGCCCATGGATAATAATCATATATTTGCAATATATCGATAGGACAGGAAAAGAGTATTTCTATTAATAATTGGTCAACAGAAGTATCAACATTACAGACTTCCGTGTCGGCATGGTTGGAAACCAAGAAACCAAGTTCCTTCCAACTGGGTCTCCACCACTTCAATCTTCCACCAAACGCAAGACCATAGAAAAGATATAATGAGACCCTCTTGACAATAAGGGAAGAGATTGGGGGTTGAACACTGTGTTCAGACTTGAGGGACAAAGGGATGCAGACTCAATATGAATAAATTTCTCTAATGTAACTTTTCTCTCAAAGTTGAATGCCTTCTCTCTCTTTTCCATAGTTCGAAATTGTTCTCTTATAGCCTCCAGAATGCAACTGAAGGGCCGAGTCAGAACATTTCCAGTATATGGAAGGCCAAAGATCAGAGATCATTTGTCGTGACATGGAAACCCGACCTCATTTTGTATTTTCTAGCACAAATATCAATATACACGGGTTGTACTTGAACAACAAGCATGTATGCATATTGCAAAGAAGTTAGGGAGTGTATATGTGGAAAAATATATAATTTTGGCTCTGGATTTATCAAAAAGTGGGTTGATAAGTCTACATAAGGAAATGGAAAAATGCCCTCTGTGCAAGATAGCAATGGTGAGGAACATCTTGCTATAACAGATGCTCCCTAATGTGTGAGATCAGAGGAGTATCTATGATGGCTGAAATACATTATAAATAACCCATAAGTGGAGCGGTAGAGAACCAACTGGATGAAATCAATTTCTCATTACATTATGTACTGAATTTGCATACATGGATACCAAAAATACAATGCAGATCCATGTGGAAAATATACCAACAAGTTTTCATGGCCATGAGTAGGCAAATATAAATGTGGTTACATGCCAATAGATGTCATAGTCACGAACAAGGCCCAGTGAAACCAGTCTCAAAATCAATCTAAAGATATCTGTATACCATGGAGTAAAATCTAATCTTCCATGATCGCTAAAATCAAATAGGTACTGGTCCGATGAAATGAAAGAAATAGCTCAGGAAAGCTGTGTCTAAAAAGTGATGTCTTCAAGTCTTCAATACAATCCGTCAATGGTACAAGTCTACATCATGTGAATAAATGAGTTGAGGTCGAACACGATGAGACATCATTTGATTACTGGTCATTGAGGTATACCGTTAACAAACGCGAGACAACCTACCAATGATTAAAGTAGGTATAAAGGCCCCAAGTACATCTCTACAAATGTGAATAAAGGAGTTGGTGTCTAACATTTGAGAGATCCATTGATAAGGAGACCTTGATGTATTCCCATCTGTCAATGGTGAGAGAGCCTACCACTAATGACTGCAAGCCTCAAGGTACTCATAAAAATCTAGGTCTCGTATCCAGAATACATGAGATGAAGTCGATGGAAAGAGGCCCGATGAAAGGAGAGCATTAAGGCATCTCTCATCAGTCAGCACAAGGAACAAAGCAAGAGATTTATGATTTGGTGGAGATCGGAGGAAGAACGTGTTCACAAACCAATGACCCTGTGTGTCTTTTGCATGTGCCAAATGCAAGAGGTACACAAAAAAGACCCTTTGAATAACAGCCAGTGATGAAAAATGATGACAAAGGTGAGGAAACCACCAATAAGGCTAATGGCCTCTAAGACACTGCACAAATCCCAAAGTGTGAATAGATGTCTTGCCGTCTAACACAAGGGAAACCACCCAGTCAAAAACCCATGATGAAATGTCAATTTTTGGGTTCAAGGTGACCTACCAATGATGAAAGTAGGGCCAAGGTGCATCATAAGACCAAAGTATCATGTGATTCTGAGACAAACTGAGGGTACGACCGACATGCGAAGTCAAGATTTCAGAGGAGTGGCCAACACAGGTTGATAGACTTCCTTTGAACAAGAGCATGAGACATATGGTGGACTCTGGCAGCATAGAATTAATGATTTGACAATTAGATGTAGGAGGCATCCATAATGTTCTCTATAGTGGCTGGAAGATTAACCAGTCGATAGAGAAAATTCTGTAATGAGATCATCTTCCTAAGGCCATGCTAAACCCAAAATTATGATGATGTAAGGACTTAATAACTTTGTTCTCTATTCAAAGGCGGCACGACTGCTACCAATTACAATACAGTACTCCCTTCCTGCCCTTCTTTTTTTGTTTTTTCATAACAAGTGAATGTTATGATATAGAGGAGGGAATGAGTGTCGCAATTAAGAAAAACTAGTTCCAGCAGTGGAACACACCTATGCTTAATGCAAGGAAATGCATGCGAGAGATGGACACTCAAGGTGATGTTCCCTCCAGGGTATAGGGTGTCAAATTGCGAAGGATATAGACAAGGCTTTGTTTGGTTGAGGATGCAAAATGCTTGGGCCATGGTTTATAACGCAAAGCAAGAGCCAGCTAAAGGATCAATATTGCAAGCAAGGGCATGAGATGAAATCACAATTTAACGCCAAAAAATGTCCTTTTTTATATATTTTAGTCTACTTGGTGTGAAAAAGGGGTAAACTTGTGCCAAATAAACATCTTTTCAAATCCAATTTACGAGTGTGAAGAAGACAAGTTCACTCGGCGATATTTTCCATTTTTGATAGCGAGTCGGAAAAGAGCTTAACTAAGACTCATGATCTTTCAAATCCAATTTTAACGAGTGTGAAAGGGACAAATCACTCGACGATCTTTTCATTTTTTAGTAATGAGTCGGAAAATATCTTAACTAAGACTCATGCTTTTGGGAGTCCATGGGTAATAAGGCCATGTGTGCATGAATGAGAAATGAGGCTTATTGTAAAGTCATGTATCAAATTCTAATGGACTCTTGGTCTTAAGGAAAAATCTCGGCATGGGCCCCAAATGAAAAAGAGGTTCTAACTAGGGTAACTGTGTTTGGTAAGTCTCTACCATTTATTAACGATGCTATGATAACAGATGGAGGTTAATGCGTCGCAATAAATGGGTTCATACCTAAGGTGTAAAAAGTGGTAGTTGGAGGATAATGCAAAACGACACGATGTAGTGAATACATATCCTATATGCTAGGTTATGAATATACCTTCTTGAGGATATGAACGACCAACCATGATGTTGAAATCTGTAAGAAAAATGAGTCGAAACTAGAAAACTAGCTTAAAACCACTTTTGAATTAGTCCATTAGACAAAATAATGGCATAAAACTATATCAAATGGGTAAAAATGTTTTATAAATAGTAATAAAATCACAATTTACTATGTCATTTTCATTTTCACCAAAAATAGTGAAATTTGGACTAACATACCTCCGGAATTCAAAAAACGATCGCGGGAGAAATAGGCAACGAAATCGCAAGCCGTCTGGTCCAGGTAACTCTTCATCCCATCCTCTTCAAATTCAATGGCTTACAATTTTGAATTGGGCTCCATTTTTTTTAGTTTTTAAGGGCGCAAATTGTGTTTTTTGGTATACATGGGTTTCTACTAATATGTCGCATATACGACCAGATATATCCCTATGTGTGAACTACAGGGGGCGTATATCAGACCCTACTCGCGATTGTTCTTGGATAAACCACGTCTACTTGTGAAAAATGGAAAAAAATAAGTTTTTAACTCAAAAAGTGATTTGGTTTTTGCAGGATGGTGTTGGAGTGGAGGGAGAGAGAGCATGAGGAGGTAGATGCAGTAGTGGAAAGGGATCTGGTGTCTCAAGAACCATTAAAAAAATGTGGTCTATACAATTTTTAGGCTCTCAAAGGAATGAGGGCCCAAGTGAGGTTATTGGAAATGCTGGTGGGATATTGGGATACAGATAGCGAGAGCTTTATCCTTGATGGGCAACCATTAAGGATCGAAGTAGAGGACATCTACTTATTGAAGTCATGGACCTTAAGTCACACAGGGTCGAAAGTGGGATGAAGGTCAAAGAATACATCTAGGCCCACTGTGTTGCAGGGACTCCCATCGTGGGAAGTCAAATCTCTATTCGGGCTATAGGTAACCTCAACCTGAAGATTATTGTACTCATGCTTACCAGGATCATAGGTTCTGCCTCGCTAGATCAAGCATCGAGACTGCTTATGTTTTATGCACTGGAGTGTGCAAGACCTACCGTGTACGATTGGTGTACCTCACTGTTGACCAACATGAAAGGTTAGCTGACAGAGTGCAAGCAGGGGGAAAAGAGAAAATTCGGGTTTGCCTCTATCCTTTGTAGCTTCTTTTTCAAGTGGATCCCAAGCCTAGGACCTAGAGTGGAGATCATTCCTAGAGGGCCACATGATCCAGCTATGGCACGATGGGTCAAGATCATGAGACGGTAGGGGGGAGGTAGGGTGGTGACACCCTACAACGATGATTTTTTCTTCTGGTGGGGGAGACAAATCATAGCTCTAGACGACTATCCCTAAGTGGGAATTTATTTCAGAAGTGATCCTGATATGCCGCTTCCACTAGGAGCCTCCTACGGTGCCATAGGTAAACAATGTTTTTATATATTTCATTTTTTGTATTTTTGTATTTAAAAGAACAAAAATATTTTTTGGATGGTGTTTTTAAATATTAACTCGGTACTTGTGTGGTTGCGACGTGGGTCCGCAATGGCCAGAGGGATTCCTATGACATAGGTGGAGGCACTGGGTAGATGAGGAAGTGGGAGGAGAGGCGAAGAGAGTCCTTCAGAACATCCAGGGAAACCTGTTGTGTTTGACACAGAGGATTCCTATGGTTCAGGTGGAGGATCTACCTGAAGCCATGCAGAGGCAGGTTGTTGGTGTACCTAGAGCATGGGTATGAATCTTCCGATGTCTCACTAACACTGTGTTTTTCTATCATGGGACTCATCTGGAGCCACAGGCATAGATTTCATAGGACATGTATATCAGTTGTAGATGTATTTTTTAGGGTTTTAGCTCCAATTTTGTAATATTAAACACCATATTTTTTGGAAATATAAAAAAAAGGATCTTCAGTTGTACTTATATCTTACAATGTGTACATTGATTTAATGGTCTTCTTTGTTGTATTAATGTGACAAATTCCAATCCAAAACATAAGTAGCGTAGGCATCAAATACATGATTAGAACTTCTAGGAATGTGGAAATATGTAATAAAATCAAATTGTCATTCTTAAAGACGTACCCATAGGAATCGACAGAGTAACGTCAGATCACGCACATGGTAATGACAGTTTAATTGACGTACGACTAACTGAGAATCTAGGTGCACTTCTATAGAGCGAATACCATGTGAGATAGCATCGGGCAATAATTCTATAATGATGTTATATTCGGCCACATTATTCATGGATGGCCCTAGGCATACGCCACCTGAAGACACCAGGAGACCCTCGGACGAGCAAATCACCCAAGTGGCAGAAGCTAATTTCCATGTATGACAATTGGCTCCATCTGCAAATCCTATGTAGACCAAAGATTTCGTTGGCATCTGCCAACAAAAGGGACAACTCGATAAGCAAGCCAAAGAAAAAAAAGGTGAAAAGGTGTATATACACTAAATTTGCATTAGTATAAAAAGGTTTTCACCCAAGCCCAGGTCTCAAGCATAATACTTTTTTAAGTAGATCCCATTTCTGGCCTCAGCCAATTTATTCCCTTCATAATCTTCCAACTAGTAGGATCCTTTTTCTAGAACACGTCGCACGATATAAGGACTGTGCCACATGGGTTTAAAATTTCCTTCCCCTAGAGGTTCTTTGGCTTGGTCATACAAGAGGACCAAGTCACCCTCAACATACAACTGGGGACAGACAAACTTATTGTATTGAACCATGACATGTTTCTTGTTTGCCTCGATAGCTGTAAAGGTGTCTTGACGCTGCTCATCAAGACTCTCTAGGTGTACAAGGCGTCGCTCTAAATCTGAAGTGTCAGGTAGGAGCTCAACTGCCAATTTTAGAGAAGGGATTTTGCATTCAACGGGAAGTATCGAATCCCAACCGTGTACTAACTAAAAAGGATAAAAATCGGTGGCAATCTTAATCGAGGTTCGGTATGCCCAAAGTGTGGGATATAACATGATGTGCCAGTCGAAATTGCTCCAACTGACAGTTTTTTGCAAAATGGTCTTGAGAGACTTATTGACGACCTCTACTTGCCCATTTTCCTGGGGGTAATAAGGAGACGAGTGATCATGTTTAAACCCCAGATTAGATTTTAGTTCTATCATCATTTCATTTTGAAAATGACTGCCATGATCTATGACAATATCACTCGAGATATCGAACCGGGTGATAATTTAGTTGAATACGAAAAAAGATGTAGTCTTCCCATTGGATTTCACGATAGGCATGGCTTCGTCCCACTTGGTGAAGTAGTCGACAACCACGAGAATGTCTTGATTCCCCCCAGCTGAAGTTGGGTTGAAATCAACAAAATCTACTCCCCACTTAATGAAGGTACCGAGGGTAATGACTGGGTGGAGAGGGGTTGGGTGAAAGCACATTTTTCGAGTGAACACCTGACAAGGGTGACACTTCTTAATCGCTTCAATACAATATTTAAAGATGGTGGGCCAGAAGTAATCGACTTGCAAGATTTTTTGGGTTGTCGCAAGCTCAGATAGATGACCGGCACAAGCCCCTTTGTGGAAATCATTAAGGACTAACTCAAATTATTCGTGAGTTAAGAAACGACGTAAGATGTTATCTATTCCTCGAAGATACAAAGTGTCGTCGACGATTGTATACTTTTTGGCTTGGTATCTAACATGTAGTCGATCATCTCATGAGAGACGCTGAGCGAACTTCAAGGTTTGAAGATATAAAATAATATCTCCATACCAGGGGTCGGATGATGAGACAAGGAAAATGTGTTCATCTGCGAATGAATTGACATGAATAACATATTTGTCTAATCGTGGGAAATCATATATTAACTCTGCAAAAACTAGTGATTTATTGGACTTGGCTGAAGCAAAGTCGAGAACAAATTCTTGTAGGATGACAATCCATTTATTATATTTTTTTCCTATGATACGTCTAGTGAGGACGCATTGAAATGGATTAACATTAGAAACCACAGTAGTTTTGTAAAGCAATATATAGTGTCATAAATGTTGGATTGCGTGGATGGCAGCCAAAGCTAGCTTTTCAACGTGTGACTAATTCCATTCAGGACCGACTAAATCTTGACTGAGATAGTAGATGACGTGCTTGCAGATCTCATCATCCTCCTGAACTAGAACCATACCAATGGTCTCTTCAGACGCGACGATTTAAAACGAGTAATCTCTACTATAATCAGGATATTTCATCAGAGGGGTCGATACCAAATCTTTCTTTAAAGTGTCAAAAGACTATTGGGCTCGCTCATCCCAGATAAACGGGGTGTATTTCTTCAATAGGTGCATGAAATCCTTAGTGATATTGGTATAATTCACAATAAACCAACGCAAAAAGTTATCTTTCCACTGTAAACCTTGAAGTTGTCTAATCGTGTGCGGGGGAGGAAACTGAAGAATTTCCTCAACCTTAAGTGGATCTTCCATGATCCTTATCTTGGAGACTAAGAATCCTAAGAGACGGCCAGATCTAACGCAAAATATTCATTTATGAGGGTTGAGTCGGATTCTATAGTAGCGACATCTTTCAAAAACCAGTCGAAGGTGCGTATCATGATCCATTCTCTTGCGAGAGTGAACAACAAGATCATCGAGGTAAGCTTTGACTATGTGTTTGATATCATGAAAAGTGAAAGTCATGGCTCGTTGGAAGGTTGCTCCGGTGTTTTTCAGGATGAAAGGAATTTTCCTGTATGCAAACGTGCCCCAAGGAATGTCGTCCTATGTTGGTCTTTGGTTTTGATCTGGATTTGGTTATAGTCTGAAAATCCATCCATAAAAGAAAATATTTCGCTTCTTGCACACTCATCGAGAATCTGATCAATGAAAGGCGTGGGGAAGTTATATTTAGGACATGCCTTGTTCAGGTCGTGAAATTCTATACACACGCGGATGGTTCCTTGATTTTTATTCATGGGAATAGGATTGGATACCCATTTGGTCAAGGGAACTGGGTAGATAAAGCCAACATTAAGTAGCTTCTCTACCTCTGCCTTAATAGCGGGGGCCTTCCTAGGATTAATAGCTCTAAGACATTGTCGAATGGGTTTAGCGTCTGGGTAAGTCCTAATCTCATGTTAGACAATATGGGGGTCGATCCGACTATAGCGTGACTGACCATCTCTCTCAGGGTAGATCTAAAATCATCTTGCTCAATTTTTTCAAGAATTGGGAGAAAATAAGATCGATGATGCATATCATCCCAAGGTCTCTCGGAAAAATTCATGGCTTCAAGGATGGCTTCATCTAAAGGCAAAGTCTCATCCAAGAAATCATGTGAAAAATATAACGAAGTGTCCCACACAGGCCTGAGAACTGGATCCTCCTTGACCGTTTGCGAGGGAACAGGATCAGGATCGACATAAGAGTAAAGGATAGCTTGATATGCAATCTCTGTTGCTAATAGTGGCATAGCCATGCCAGCATGCGACTGACCTTCAATCAATGAAGTCGGAGAAGGTAGGGTCCAAGGGTCACTGAAATAAGAAGTGCACAAAGGGATGGACCTCTCTACTAAAGCAGGCGTACTAGACATGGTGTAAATGTGGTGAATCAGTGCCGAGAAGTCGAAAGTACCCATGAGGGAAGAATACATTATGACACCAATATTCTTAGTTTATGGCTGAGAATTGTCGACCACAGGGATTGATGGTCCAACAGATGTGTTCGGGCTAGAGTACGCAAAGGATAACTGGTCAATCATCACAATATCCCCTTGATGAGAAAAAAAAATCATGTGGAAAATGGATGATACGATGATGACCATAGCATAAGTCCAATTGCAACCTAGTAACAGGTTATAATTGAGAGGTGCATCAACTACCTCTACTTCCAGTTCTACCGTATTCCCACCTAATTGGACTAGAAAGTTAGGGAGAATACCATGAGGGTGTAAGGAATGACCGTCGAATGCAGTCAACATGGTCAAAAACTTTGAAAGGGTTGGAGAACCGATAGCTTTCCAACAGTATAAGGACATCACGCAAGTGGCAACACCTTCATCGATGACCGTTCGTTTGATGGTATATTTAGAATACTCCACATGGATTTGGAAAGCCACATGGTAGGGTAAGAGAGGCTTCACGTCTGTGACATTGAACTTGATGATATTCAAGCCACTAGGTTCTAGAGCTCCTAGGGTAGAGAGTAAGGAATTCCTCTATGATGGACATGTCTAGAGTACCTCCAAAGAAGACATCGCGCAAGGTGTTTGGCCCAGATCCTGAATAATAGAGTAGTTCTGGGTGGCTTTAGCATTAGGGTTATGGGTAGAGCACTTTTCGGAATACGAGGCGGTGGCTCTGGTTTCTCTATCTGTAAATTCATCTATGGGGGTGGAGGAGGAGCTTCTAGGCTGGTACTATCTTTTGAAGAGCCGTAATCGCGCGAGAGAGTAGCTATATCAATTTTTGCATCGAACATATTGATACAAACACGGTCGCCATCTTGCGATGGTGCGTTTTGACTCCCACCAGATGCACTTCCAGAGTTCGAAGAACTCGAACCTAAGTTTTGGTTGTGAGGAAAAGGATTCATTAGTACAGTGGGCAAAAGATTTAAAAGCCTCGTAGCCTCCGCAAGTTTTGGGCATAAGTGTGTAAGGTGATCATCTGTACAAAGTTTACAAGGAAAATTAACCTTACTCTTTTCTTTTGTTCCCTCTCCAACATTATTGTTCTATTTTCCATTATTATTCTTGTCCTTGGGTTTATTCTTCCCACCTCTACGATTATTTCAACCTTTCCATTTATTCCCATCTAGTTGTTGGTCACCATTTTGGTTTTTCGATGACTGCACAGAATGTACATCCACCAATTGGGTGGGTTTGGAGGATCCATATGAAGCTAGTCCTCCGGCAGACTTCGTTACCGAGACTGCGGACTTTACATTGCTAGACCCCACAATTCCATCAGCATGGGGCCCAGGACCCTGTCTAGGATCACGAGTCGACCACAGTCCATCAGGAAGAAGCTGGTATAACATCCCAGACTGAGCATAGATCAAATCGAATTGTTGGGCTCTAAAAATGGCCTCTTCCTTGCTGAAGACCTCGAAAGTAGCAACTTCCTTTGAAATAGGAGCGTGCAAAGATTTTAAAAACCATTCTAAAAGAAAGGTCGGGAGTATGGGAGTCTTAACTAACCATATTTGCCTATGCCATTCCTAGATATGGTCCAAAATATGAGTGTCGGAACCCTGGCGTAAAGTTGACAAAAGTTCAAGGCTAGCTTCATAACGAACGGGTAGTTGAAAATGGTTAAGAAAGGCTAGCACTAACTGTTGAAAAAACCCATATATTCCCCTAGGTATCTCAATATACCATTGTGACGCAATCCTGATAAGAGTGTGCTGAAACAGTTGTAATCTAATAGAATCGTGATTCAAAGAATTCGATGAGCACAAGAGGTGAAAAGTAGTGACGTGATCACTAGGGTCTTCACCATTCTTACCTTCAAACATTGGAATGTTTGATGGAAGCTTGGTGGGGACAGGGGCCATGTGGGATCATGACTCACTGGGTCGTTCATTAGTTTAGACAAATCTGGCAGATTAAGCATGGCTAGAAAGGGAATACGGGGTTTCGACACCTGACCCCATCCCATTGCAAAAGACTGAGTATTAGGAGTTGTGTTCCATCCAGGGATATGGTAAGGACCAGAACCTTGTCTGGATTTAAAACACACTCCTCTGGGCAGATTCTTGAAATATGGATTGGGCATCATTCTAGCAGGAATGTTCTAATAAGGGTAATGAAAATTTCCCCCAGTTGGATTAGCTCCAAACTAAGGGTTGTTAAAACTTCCCCCAACTAGATTAGATATAGGTTGGGGGGTTCCCAAGACATAAGACTAACCTCCTCTAGGTGGGAATCCATAGGATTGAAGTGGATTCGTTATACCAAAAGTATTGGTCAAATTCGGCACCGACGGGATAGGGATATAGGGAAAAACTTTTCCCCCAGCTTAGTTGTTCCATCCAGCCATAGAAGGATTAGACCTGGGGTTAGGGAATGGGACACTTCCTACATTAGGATTCACTTGGGGAACATGAGAGCCACCAAACGGAAAGGGAGTGTACAGAGGTGTAGTGCCCCTAAGTCCAAGGCTGGCATTATGGCCAACAGCCGGGATGGCAGTCGAAGACTGGGAAGTGAAACTTGGCATACCATAAGAAACCAGACTAGTGGCCATGGGGATGGTTTGAACATTGTAACTCGACGAGTGGCCAAAACCCCCAAAAGGGTTAGAGGCAAGAGACGAATCATTGACTACGATCCGACCCATAGTACTGTTGTAGGCCTCTGGCACTGCAACTGTAGCGGCTGCATGTGTCGAAGGAGTGAAATTAACTATAGTGGGATTGGGAGTTGATGAGATCCCATTGTTTTGAAGACCAGACTTAGTACTCATCCTTGTGGGATCACAAGTCTGAAAAGTGGATGTGTGTGTACCACTACTGATAACTCTACGTATTTTAGAAGGAAATTGCTTGAAAACCGATGGTAACTGTAACAACCGACAGGACCTGCGAGGAATCTGGTCCGACTCCACGACGACTTATGACTCTCAACAAATAAAATGATATCCTAAGGCCAACTAGTAATAAAATAGCATACCAAAAAGTCAAACGACCAATATGCATGCAAACAGGCTAAAGTGGTTGAGTGGCCTCCCTCACTAAAGAAGGTATGCCTCATCCAAGAAGGACCTGAGAATCCCTGCTAAAGTTTGGAGGTAACATAATCAATTATAAGGGCCCTCCTAGGCTTAATATCCAGTCGGTCAGACCCCCCCGGAGAGGTAATCCTCCATAAAGGTTGTGTGTTGTCTAACCCCTATCTGACTCAGGATACAAGCAGAATAACCCTTGCAAGTAACCTATGAGAAACCTAAGTCAAGCAACTAATAAACCATTGTATAACTAATGCATAAGTGAGAAGTCATAAGTCCGGATCACCGTATGGGCAAGGTAGAAAAGCCTGAAACCTTGAAAGAATCGCCTCTCATAGAGGTATGGGCACTAGAAAGATCCCCAAATATGAATAAATCTACAAACATATCTCTGACACTAGGTGAGTATCCAGGGGTTATCCCTTCAACTAACTTCACGCAAACTCATGATTAACTCCGGTGTGAGTGGAGCCTTCTGATATTACCAATTATACAGTGGATTTATCAACTCCCTATCTCAGACACATAAGTTGATTTAATTGCCTTGGAGAAGTTTACTCACAAAATCCTATTCCAAGGCACTAAATCCTAGGCTAGTTTGTGCACCCTAAAAAATAAAATTGTGACTAATCAATTTTATTTTAAAGAGTAAATTTTATTGGCCATGATTACTCAAAGAGGTATGGAAATGAATCTCATGGTGTTATGACTCTGCATGAAAATAAAAATAGATATAATGCAAAGCCTAACTTTAACTTTTCAGTGAATGATATGCTAAATAAAAATAGTGCAATCTTCAATTTTAACTCTGCAAATCAGAAGTAAAATGCAATCTTTCGCTAAATGTGCTAAGCTAATGATAAAGGTTCAAAGACAAAAATACCAACCGATGCAAAGTGCCTATTTTTTTTTGTATTTTCAATGTATTTGAAAATAAAATGCATGGATTGATAAGTGACTTGATATATAACTTCTACTGTGTATAAAATCAATCACTCGAGCAGAATACGAAGAAGCTAAGAAGACAACCCAACTACCAAGGACAAATAAAAAATGGAAAACAAGGAGAAAGATGCTGCCCAAAAATTCAGCTCCAAAAGGGTTTCCTATCATCCCAGATAATCTCAACAGGTACCACAGAGACCTAAGAAGGCCCATTGATCCTCAAAACCTACCCAACAGTCACTAAGCCAAGCAAACAAGCAAGAGGGAAGTGGTATATTCTCTTGTTCAAGAGAAAAGGTCATATATATGCCTCTTGTAGTGGGACAACAAGCGTATACACGCGATTGTTAGGGAAAAAAGGGAGTATAACTTTTAAAACAAGGCTAGGCAAGGTTAAAAGGATGAAAACTCAGACCCAGAGTGAATATATTTTGTCCAACTGTGATACAACAAGAAATACAAAGGAAAAAGAGCAATGTAAGAAGGAAAAATACTTCAACCCTTAGAATAAATATCTCTCCCCAGTGGAGTTGTCAATTCTGTTACAAGGGGAAACCTCTCTATGGCCAAGGGTAAACCACAAAATACAGGTATGACTACAGAAATTAACTCAATTCCAACATGTGCTATATAAACTGATGTGCAATACAAGGAAGAATCCTACCTATATCTAATCGTTTGATGTTGTTCCAGCGTTGAGAACTTTGACCCAAATCTTTACACCTACAAGAAGTTCTCAACAAACAAGTGATGCAAGTATATAGTGACAGTATATAAAATGAGTTAGCACATCAGATAGCACAATCCATTAATAAACATTACAAACATGCCCATGGATAATAATCATATATTTGCAAGATATCGATAGGATGGGAAAAGAGTATTTCTATTAATAATTGATCAACAAAAGTATCAACATTACAGACTTCCATGCCGGCACGGTTCAAAACCAAGAAACCAAGTTCCTTCCAACCGGGTCTCCACCACTTCAATCCTCCACCAAAGGCAAGCTCATAGCAAAGAGATAATTAGATCCTCTTAACAATAAGGGAAGAGCTCGGTGGCTGAACACTGTGTTCAGAATTGAGGGACAAAGGGATGCAGATTCAATATGAAGAAATTTTTCCAGAGTAACTTTTCTCTCAAAGTTGAATGCTTTCTCTCTTTTTTCCATAGCTTGAAATTGTGCTCTTATAGCCTCCAGAATGCAACTTAAGGGCCGAGTCGGAACGTTTCAAGTATATGGAAGGCCAAAGATTAGAGATCATTTGTTATGACATGGAAACCCGACCTCATTTTGTATTTTCTGGCACAAATCCCGATATACGCGGGTTGTATTGGAGCAACAAGCATATACACATCTTGCAAAGAAATTAGGGAGTGTATTTGTGGAAAAATATATAATTTTGGCTCTGGAATTATCAAAAAGGGGGTTGATAAGTCTGCATAGGGAAATGGAAATAGGCCCTCTGTGCAAGATAACAATGGTGAGGTAAATCTTTCTATAACACAGCCCAAACAATTGTACAAGGCGGTTACTTCTGGCCGACATTAATCAAATATTATGTTGAATCGGTCAAGAAGTGCCACCCGTGTCAGATATTCTCTTAGAAGATGAGGGAACACCCCGCTCCCATGTTCCCCGTTATTACCATTGGTCCCTTCACTAAATGGGGTATTGATTACACTACATGCAACCCCCCTTCAGCAAGGGGGCACCGCTATATCATCATATAAGTAGACTACTTCACCAAGTGGGTCAAAGCTATGCCAACGTTCAAAGATGTTCGGGAGACAACAACTCTCTTTTTGTTCAACCAGATAATAGAAAGTTTTTATGTCCCAAGAGAGATTGCCACTGACCATGGCAGTCACTTTTAGAACAAAATGATGACTAAGTTAACGTCAAATCTTGGGTTGCGGCGAGAACATTCATCACCCTACTACCCATAAGTGAATGTTCAGGTGAAATCTGTAAATAAATCTTTTAAGACCATTCTACAACGAACGATCAATTCGGCCAAGTCAAATTGGCATTTGATGTTATAATTTGCATTATGGGCTTACCGAATGTCTGTTAAGACAACAACTGGTTTCACACCTTTTCAACTCATTTACGGGTTGGAAGCAGTCTTACCCATAGAGTGTCAAATCCCATCTTTAAAGTTGGCAGTACAGTTATTGCCAGACACTTCATTGCTTGAAGAGCGTTTATTATACCTCAAGCATATCAATGAGCAATGTCGTGATGAGGCCTTGTCTAATGAGGCTCACAAACAAAAATTCAAGTGCCAGTATGATCGGTCCGTTCATCCTCAGATTTTCTCTGAAGGTGACCTTATCCTAGTCTATGACCAAGATAAGGACCCCCTGGGGGAAGGCAAGTTCAAACCCATGTGGTTTGGACCTTTCATCATGAAATAAGTACTATATAAGGGCACTTATTGTCTGGTGGAATTTGAGGGAAATGTCTTGGCAGAACCTAGAAATGGGTTCTACCTCAAGAAGTATTACTCATAGGTGAGTCACCTTGGGTGACTTTTTGTAACATATGTATAGTCTTTGTACTATTACTTTTAGTTTTGTCTTTTGGTTTTATGGATGTGTCGTTTTTGATGTTATCTTTTTCACTATGGCATATGTCAAGTGAATCAGAGGTGCTTGTTGGGTTCGCGGATGGTGCTAGCCGACACACTCGGAGGCTTGCTTCCGTAGCTTGGGTGATTTTCACACCTCAGGGCCAATTGTTATCTTCAAGAGGTATCTTTTTAGGTGACACCACAAACAATGTCGTCGAATACAATGAAATTCTTGAGTTTCTTCATGACGCTTTGTCGCTTGGTATCTCTCACCTCTGAGTCTATTTATATTCTCAGCTGGTTGCGTCTCAGTTAAATGGAGTTTACCGCGTTCATGATCCTACTCTACACCAACGGTTCCTTAGGGTACATCTCTTAGAATGAATATTTTATTACAGTACGTATATTCATGTTCCTAGGATATTAAATCAAGTTACAGATACTCTAGCTAATCATATATTAGATTGGCATCTTACACACATATAAGAAAAACACACACACATGTAAATACATTTGTAAATAAATGTAATACGTAAAACACAAAAGGATGTAAATATGCATATATATATATATATATATATATATATATATATATATATCGCAAAGTGTCAGAGTACATAAGTGGGCATAAGCACCTAAAAAAATATGTGTTCTGTAAAGAGTCATGGGGCTTATGCCCTCAAAAATATACAAAAGGTTCCCTATGCACATAAGAAGTCTATTATAAGCTAAGGGCAGGGCCTGTGGGTCCTGCCATAATGAAAAATGGCATTAGCTAGACGCTAAAAAATATGGACCCAAGTCTGTGGTACCCTAACAACATGAGTCTACATGGACGGTGGGAGATCCTCGATCTCCTCCATTGGGACTGTCCGAGTAAGTGCGATGAGGTTCCTCTCTACCCGTCTCAAAAATCTCTCTGCCTCCCCGGCTAGAGGTCCCGCTGCTATCGATGGTCCCGCCTCTGGTTGAAGACGTCATCACCTTGTCCTCACCAATTCTGTTGGATGGACTGTCCCCACTTATGCACATAACATAGAAATACATTTCAGATACTCTGGTATACAAAAAAATGATATATTTAAAAAAATATTAAAATTAAATAACTTTAGAAAACAAAAACAAACTTACCCATCTCTCCTCACTCCTCTCTGGGAGGTACCGACATCTCAAGATCTCTAGATAAGTTGATTCTGAAATAGGGGTAGTCCTTTATGGCCTAAATCTGTCGCGCCCACCAAGAAAAAAACTTATCGTCAAAGGCCTCAATGGTTTTTCCTGCCCCCTGTCGTGGCAACAACACTTCCCATATGCATAACGTAGGGTGAGGAGCCATGTTCCCTCGTATAGTCTCTCTAGGACTGATACTAGGTACTCTCGAAGAAGAAGAAAGAAGAAAGAAGAAAGAATAGTTCCAAACCCAAAGTTTTTGTGTCTCCGCATTCAACACTATGTTAGTTGCCTCTTCATGTAATCTAGTAATGTGGTGCTCCAGTCAAAAATTTGTGCATTTAAGCACTGAACCACATAATTCATGTGCGTCTGAGAAGCCTGATGCAAAGACGCAAACCCAGTGATCCGCCCAATGAGAAAAACTATCACTTTTAGTGATAAGTTTGAAATCTTGCTTATTGGCATGTGTGTGCTAGCTTTGTAATGGAGTCCAACCAACTCCTCTATGTTGTAAGGCCCAAAGGGAAAAGTGTGAAAGTTGGTTGGTTCCCCTCTCCTTGAGAGGCTGGTCGGAAAGTATATATCTTCAGTTGTTGGAGTCAACGACTGTCCCTCAAGTATGAAGGCTTATGCATCTGGATGCCAATAATCTACCAAGGCATTCAGTAGCCTGGGTTGTGCCCGCATGAAAGGACAATGTAAATTTTTTATCAAACCACATTGTGACAATGCGGAAAGATAATCAGGGTCCTTGTTGACCAAAATATCAATGTCCTCATGCTCCCTTTCTCTCCATTGAACATACATCCTGCAATAGACAAAGTTCATAAGGGTTAACTCTTGTTTTTTTTAATGTTTTCACATATTAGAGGGTATACGCAGGCTGTGATATACACAGTTGTTTGTGCACGCGTGCAGTCTTTCTTCTGCATGAGTGTACACATGGACTGTATTAGGACAACCCAGGTATACGTAGGGCCGACCTTTTTAAAGGTCAGTGCCCCCCAAGAAAAAAAAAAGAAATGCATAATTTAAAAATTGAAATGCAAGAGGGGCTAGTATGTACTTACTTGGTCCAAGCGGAAGCTCGTTTCGTCCACTGAAGCTCCCAGAATAAATTATTTTCACAAAGGGGTGCTTTTTGGATTTTAGTCAATTTCTCAATTAGCAATGGTGATAATGAGCTGCCTGCTTCTATTTATAGACTTTTCGGCCACTTTTTATCATTTTTTGGACCCCTTTGTCGTTTTTTCTCGCCCGAAAATCATTTAGTATGGTTCAAGAGTTACTTATGGAATGTTACGATAAATGTTACTTTGGGTATTTGGGAATTTTGTTTTATATTTGGGTTATTTTAAAAGGTATTTTGGTGAAAAGTCATTTTTCCAACTTTGTGCATGTAAGATAGGATTCCATTTCCACTGGTTACACCTCGTTGTCTTTTTCACTTTTCCATAGGATCGATCCCACTGAATTGCGACACATAACCCTCTTTTTTCTCTAGAAGTGTCGTAATTTAAAGGTAGAACCTACCTGTACATGGATACCCTAGGGAGATCCTGGTTCATTTTGGCGTCCATGTTTTCACTTATGACTACAGGGTTGGGGGTCCTTATTAGTTTTTCCTGATTACGAGTATGTGCCTCATTTGCATGATTCATTATCTCACTTGACCTCACCCTCGAGACTCCCAAAACACAACGGGTCTTCTTTTAAGCCCTTTTCATACCCTCTAAAAATGAAAAGATTGTCGAGCGATCTTGTTGACCTTCATGCTCGCTAAACTGAAATTTGAAGGCACATCTATCCGGCGGTAGTTTACCCTTTTTTCAGTCTGGATGGTCAACTGTACGAACAAAGGTATACTCTAGGAGCCTAGGTTCTCTAGAAGAGTACTCCCAGGTATCATTTTAACCCTTTTTCGGTCCTGAGAGACTGAATTTACGAAAAAGGAACCCCCACGGAGTCCATAGTTAATCTCTTTTCAGAGTCCCTAAAATTGAAAAGATTGTCAAGTGACCTTGTTCCTTCACACTCATTAAAATGGTCCAGAAGAACATCCCATACGAAGTCCATAGTTAAGATTTTTTTAGACTCCTTAAATATGAAAACATTGTCGAGTGATCTTTTCTTTGTCACACTCGTTAAAATGGTTTTGATTAGACATCTGTTCGGTGCTAGTTTACCCCTTTTTCGAACCGATTAGACTACCTTCGCAAAAGGTACTCTAGTGGAGTCTCCCTTTACATTTTTTCAGACTCTCTAAAAATGAAAAACCATCGATCTTACCTTCTTTCGGCTTGTTAAAATCACATCGAAGGATGTTACCATTATGTATTATTAATTGCATATGCATACCTACATCTTTGGCCTAATTCTGGCTCCATGTTACTCTCAACTAAACCATCTGAAGCATGCCTTATACGTAAGCCCTATAGCACTTTTCCTTCGTGTCTTGACACCTTGGCCCATGGACGATTTTCTCGAGTGTCCTTTTCCTTCATATATCCCTTGGCTCTGAGCATCCATGTGTTCCTTGTGCTTGGAGCTGGTATGTCTACGACACTCGATCCTCCTTTGTAACGTAGCATTCTTTTATTCCTTTTCAAGCTTTCCAAAATTATTGAAAAAGACAAAAAAAAAAAATATACCCCAAAAAGAGGAAGGGAAAAGTATTTTCTTTTTGTTGGCAGCACAATGAGTCTCCCTTGGAAAAAGAACATCCTTTCATTTGTTCATCAAGATTTGGGATTTAACATGACCTTAGGAAGTTATTCTCGCTACATAGAGTTGTGTTCTCCTCTGTTTGGTTATTCTTCCAAACATTTGGAGAGTTTGTGTTGCCTCTTGCATCATAGACTTATGTCAAATACCATGTTGCCCGAGTCTCATCTTTTATCGTGTTATTGTCCAAGGGAATGTTTTACCAAGATTGAGTCGGTCCCTCTGCAGTTTGTTTCTTTCCCTCATGCCTAGCCATCCCAAAAGTCCAATCAAGACTTTGTTCAAAATAAATGAAGCCCTCAGCCCGATCATCAAGATCCTCTAGTACGTTCCTGACAAGCCATCAAAGACCTCTGGGTAGTGAAGTCGTACACTCATATTACACTCCCACCCGAGTTGTGAAGATTTTGAATTTGTTGCTCAAGCTCTGAAGGCCTCATCTCTAGCCATCAAGCCTTATTAGCTTCTTGAATATGGATACTATACATGTATATATTTTTTATTTTGAGATGTAGATCTACTGTGTATTGCTCATGACTACACTTTATATAGTTATATGACATGGATCTGCAGTGTATTTGATTGGCATCCATGATTTTATTTCATCCAGAGCATGGGTATGCCTTCCTTGGTGAGACAATTGTTATTTTGCAAATGGCACCTCCCAAACTCTGGTTCCTGGGCTCACTTGTTTTGTACGTTGGTGAAGATTGATAATGTATTTCGGCCATAAGATTCTCTTCTAACCTCATACATTAGGGGGCATCTGTTATAACCCTAATTTTCACCAGACATGCATACCTGGCATCAAGCCGTCTCATTTTCCATTTTTGCCAAGACACTACTGAACAACTCTTCTTAAAAACACCCTTTTTGAAGGAATATGTGCCCTGCTCCATTACTGCACGTGTGTATATGCTAGCTGACCCACTACATCCCGTGTATACCTGCAAAAGCATAAAAAATAGAAAGTTGCAGACGAAACACACATTTTCGGGTAAATTTCCTAAACAGTTTGACCGCCCATAGCCAGTCACTCAACCAAGTACATATCCCTTTATATCCTATAAAAGAAGGGGTAGGGGTCCCATTTGGAGGATGAAAATAATAGTAAAGAAAATCTACCCGATTCTTCATTCCCCTTGCCCCCAACCTTTGCAACCATTGTGTGGGAACTAAAGAGGAGAAGCATATGTGGAAGTGGTTGGTGCACAGTTGAAGAAGAGTTGAGGACCTGATTCGAGGAGCAGTAGCCGATCTCACTATTATAAGTGACTTTTGTGAGGTTAATAGAAAGAATTACTTTTCCCGTCCCGCCATATGAGGTGTTCAATATTCAATTTGGTTTATATTTTTGGAACCTCTAACCCACTAATTCATATATGAGATGCATGTTTGTAGTTCTTTGTTTGTCTATTTGTGAATGCAGGTTACCTTTGGGAGGAGACTTTCATTCAAGGAGAAACCAAATGCAAAAGGATCAACACTGTTAAGAACCAAACATCAATATAGCATAGAAAAACCTCAGGAAAAGTACTCAACGCCCTGAAAAAGAGATAATTTCAGATAATAAGCCTCTTCGAGGGGGAAACCTCCTTTTACCCCGCTTAAATTTTCAAGTCCAAGATGATTCAAAATGAAAATGTCTCCTTGGTATATATAGGAGACTAGGAGGTTTAATGGCCTAAAGCCGACATAAATAAAATAACATTACTAATCTAAATTACAACTAATGGCCTAAAGCCGACA
>ML800964.1:0-10829 GCA_009831015.1 Picea engelmannii | reverse complement strand
CAACTTGCCGATTTTTGGCCTTTCCAGGAGATCTCACTTGTATAGTATGCCCCGCACAAAATAATTGATATAAAATTCTGAAACTCGCACCCAAAATACTACAGACTGTCCACGATCCAATGCAACCAGTCCCACACAATTTGATACTCTAGGAAGAAGTTATGATTGTTTTACCCGGAACACCTTCTTGAGACTAGTCAATAGGACTAGTCAAATACCCTATCTTACACAGGGTGTATCTAAAAATTTAAGATGAAACAGAAGATGAAATTTTTACCACAGCTACAATTATAATTTCTGTAAATGTCCTCTGGAGTGCAGGGTCGGAAACGTCACAGAAAAGTTTTTATATCGAAAATTCCACAATGACTCATTTCAGGATGATTCCAGAACCCGATCTTGTACATGATGTATCTCGGAAAGTATAAGGCCTCAGAAGCTGAATTTTTAACCCAACGTACCTTGATCTGTCTTATAAATACCCTCCAAGCCGTTCCTTCTGAAACGTTGTAGAAAAAAAGTTATAGCGAAAATTCCAAGGTGTCTCAGATGTAGCAGCGAAACCCCAAGACCTTGAGCTCCGATACCATATGTTAAGAACCAAACATCAATATAGCATAGAAAAACCTCAGGAAAAGTACTCAACGCCTTGAAAAAGAGATAATTTCAGATAATAAGCCTCTTCGAGGGGGAAACCTCCTTTTACCCCACTTAAATGTTCAAGTCCAAGATGATTCAAAATGAAAATGTCTCCTTGCTATATATAGGAGACTAGGAGGTTTAATGGCCTAAAGTCGACATAAATAAAATAACATTACTAATCTAAATTACAACTAATGGCCTAAAGTAGACATAAATAAAATAACATTACTAATATAATATGCCCCAATTAAGTGGTAATGAGCCAATATCAGGGCTTAACAAACACTGAGCGAGGAGTTCAAGGTAGAGTTACCAGATCCTTTTATCCTTGTGTTTTATGCATGAATGTGGGGTCTATGCCGGGATAGTAGTAAAATGTAGGAGACTTTTGAAGGTTATTTTCTGCATGCATTACTAAACCCTTAGTTCTAGTCTGTAGGGGGATTTCCCACCCACAACAATGAGTAATGGGGGCTAACGTGGCATCCTCTCATAACATGATGTTCAACACGATACTTCAGTTTCCAGGAGGCATAACTTTGCATACAAAGTTTTATTTATGCATGGTATACACCATTGGAAAGGTCTCAGAGTGTAGAACATGGTCAAATGGGTGGAACTAATTCCCTACACTAGATCCCCCAAAAATGCAATTTAGTGCCTCAAAATTAATTTGGAAGGTTTCTTACCCTAATTTTCCAAACTAGGACCTGCCACTAAAATGACCATCTAAGATGATTCCTCCAATGTTTTCCACTTTGAAAGCATCAAGATATATGGAAAATAATATAATGATTCAATCTAGATGATACCTCCCCATTTAGGGAGGATTTTGGTCCGCAAATGATTTACTAAATGAAGTGAGGAAATTTTCCTCTTCCGTCTTCTCATATTACCACTTTACTTTGATTGGAAGTTGTCATTTCAACGCAATCTGTCAAATGCCATGTTGCCCCTTTCTTATAGTTTTGGGCTTCTTCTGCAAAATTCTGTCGTTTGCTTATCCTTCCTGAGAATATGGCTCTAAGTCCTCTATGGAAGGTAGGACCTACTACTTCTCCTAATCCAACATGGAAGGCTCATACAGTTTTATATTCTCCACATTCACTAATAAGTAAATGTGCATGTATAGGTGTATACAGAGTTTGTAGGTATTGATATTATTACCATGAACCTATAGCCTTTCCTTATTTAGTGATAACCATACTTTGTATCCGACTCTAAATGTTATCTTTGTTTCATGCTAGTCATGTCTAGGCTTGTAATTTTCTTATGACTTCTTCATTGTTTCATGTACTTACAAACAGATCTATCTCATCTTCTCAGCACATTGTTTTTCCTTCAATTTGTCTCTTGTGAAGTACAAACTTGCTCCTTTCTATCCATATACACCATGTAAGGATGACAGTGGAAAATATGTAAAGAAAGTTTCAAAAGTAAAATTAACACTAGAAGTGTGGACTCTTGGGTTATAATAGTGTTGTATATAGATCGTATTTTCATCCCAAGTATTCAGATGCTTCAAATTATAACCCGTCAAAAGTTGCAGCAAAGTCTTGTTGACTACTTTTGTCAGCCCATATTCATGTAGATGGAATGATATATACCTATTCAACTTAATTTCCATCTTCTCCAACAATGTAATCCAAAATGTACTAAGAAATATGGTATCCCTATCTAAGATGATTCTTCTTGGTATCCCAAAATGCACCCAGACCTATTTAAAGAAAAAGTTTATTGATTCCTTTCCCTTGATGGTCTTGTTAGAAGGCATGCAAATGAAAATTTGTTTGAAAATATCAACTACCATAAGTAAATAGTCATGTTTGTTTTGTTTGGTTGGTAAAACTCCCACAAAATCCATGGAAATGTTTTCCCAAGGTCGAGTGGGTATAGGTAAGGGATGGTAAAGACCTTGCTTCTTGTTTTTAGGATTGTCGGTACAATAGAGTATACATCCTATAATATATTAATGTTATAACCCTAATTTTCACTAGACATGCATACCTGGCATCAGGCCATCTCATTTTCCATTTTTTCCAAGCCACTACTAAACAACTCTTCTTAAAAGCACCTTTTTTGAAGGAATACGTGCCCTACTCCACTACTACACGCGTGTATATGCTAGCTAGCCCACTACATACTGCGTATACCTACAAAAGAATAGAAAATAGAAAGTTGCAAATGAAACATAGATTAACTTGTGGATTTAATCATTGAACAACACAATTCATATGCGCTCGGGAAGCTTGATGCAAATCTGCAGATCCAGTGATCTGCCCGATGAGAAAAACTATCACTTTCAGTGATAGGTTTGAGGTCTTGTTTATCGACACCTGTGTGCCCATTTTTTCTATGCTGACTTCACAATGGAGTCCAATCAACTCCACTATGTTGTGAGGCCTGGAGAGAAAAGTGTGAAAATTGACTGGTTCCCCTCTCCTTGAGAGGCCAGTCAGAAAGTAGATATCCTCGATCATTGGAGTCAACGATCGTCCCTCAATCATGAAGGCCTCTGCGTCAGGATGCCAATAATCAACCAAGGCGTTCAGTAGCCTAGGTTGTGCCCGCATGAAAGAACACTGGAAGAAATTTAACAAACCACATTGTGCCAATGCAGTGGTAGCAGCAGGGTCCTCACCTACCAGAAAATCAATGTCCTCATGCTCCCTCTCTCTCCAATGAACATACATCCTATAATTCACAAGTTCATGAGGGATTAACTCTTTCTTTTTTTTCTTTTTTTCCACAAAATGGAGGGTACACGCGGACTATAGTGTACTTAGTCGTGTGTGCATGTGTGAATATTTTATCCTGCTCGCGTGCACACACAGGATATCATAGGACAACCCATGTATACGTAGGGACGACCTTTTTAAAGGTCGATGCCCCTCCAAAAAACAAAATTAAATGCATAAAGGAAGAATTGAATTGCAAGAGGGGTTAGTATGTACTTACTTAGTCTAAGCGGAAGTTCGTTTCGTCCACTGAAGCTCCCAGAATCAACTTAACAAAGGGGTGTTTTTGGCTTTTGTCAATTTCTCAATTCGAAATGGTGATAATGAGCTGCCAACTTCTATTTATAGACTTTTTGGCCCCCTTTTGTCATTTTTTGGACCTTTTTGTCATTTTTTCTAGCCTGAACATCATTTAGTATGGTTCATGAGTTCTTATGGAATGTTACGATAAACGTTACTTTGGGTATTGGGAATTTTTTGAATATTTGGGTCATTTTAAAGTTCCTTTGCTAAAAATTCATTTTTTCGACGTCTTGCATATAAGTTAGGATTCCACCTCCACTTTTTGTATCTCATTGTATTTTTATATTTACCATAGGATCAACCCCACCGAGTTGCGACATAGAACCATCTATGTTTCTTTAGAAGTGTCGTAATTTGGTGGTAGAGCCTAACCCTTCATGGATTCCCTATGTAGATCTTGGTTGCATTTCTTGGTATCCATGTCGTCACTACTGACTATAGGTTGGGGAGTCCTTCTTAGTTTTTCCTGATTACGAGTATGAGCCTCATTTTCATGATTCATTATCACTCTTGACCTCACCCTCAGGACTCCCAAAAACACAACGTGTCTTCTTTTAAGCCCTTTTCAGACCCTTTAAACATGAAAATATTTTCCTGCGATCTTGTCGCCTTGCACACTCGCTAAATTAAAATTTGAAGGCACGTCTGTCAGGCGGTAGTTTACCCCTTTTTCAGTCTGGATGGTCAACTGTATGAACAAAGGTATACTCTAGGAACTTTAGTCCCCTAGAAGAGTATTCTCAGGTATAATGTTTTAACCCTTTTTGGGGCTTGAGGGACTAAATTTACAAAAAAGGAACCCCGACGGAGTCTATATTTAAGATATTTTCAGAATCCCTAAAATTGAAAAGATCATCGAGTGACCTTGTTCCTTCACACTCATTAAAATGGTCCAGAAGAACATCCCATACAGAGTCCATAGTTAATCTTTTTTCATATTCCTTAAATATGAAAAAATTGTCGGTGCTATTTTACCCCTTTTTCGAACTGACTAGACTACCTTCGAAAAAGGTAGCCCAGTGGAGTTTCCTTTTACATTTTTTAAGACTCTCTAAAAATGAAAAACCATTGAGTTTACCTTCTCCGGGCTCGTTAAAACCACATTGAAGGACGTTACCATTGTGTCTTATTAATCACATTTTCATACCTATGTCTTTGGCCTAATGTCATCTCCATGTTGTCATCAACTGAACCATATGAATCATGCCTTATACGCAAGCCCTGTAACACTTTTCCTCTGCGTCTTGACACCTTGGCCCATGGAGGATTTTTCCTGAGTGTCCTTTTCCTGCATATATCCTTTTGCTCTGAGAATCCATGTGTTCCTTCCGTTTGGAACTAGTATGTCTGTGACACCCGATCCCCCTTTGTAATGTAGCATTCTTTTATTCTTTTTCAAGCTTTCCAAAATTATTGAAAAAGACAAAAAAATCAAATATACCCCAAAAAGAGGAAGGGAAAAGTATTTTCTTTTTGTTGGCAGCACAATCAGTCACCCTTGGACAAAGCACATCCTTCCATTTGTTCGTCAAGATTTGGGATTTAACATGACCTTAGGAAGTTGTTCTCACTACATAGAGTCGTGTCCTCCTCCATTTGGTTATTCTTCCAAACATTTCGTGAGTTTGCATTGCCTCCTGCATCGTAGACTTATGTCAAATACCATGCTACCTGAGTCTCATATTTTGCCATGCTATTGTCCAAGGGAATGTTTCACCAAGATTGAGTCGGCCCCTCTGAAATTTGTCCCGTTCCCTCATGCTCGTCCATCCCAAAAGTCCAATCAAGTGTTTTCTCTAAATTAATGAATCCCTAAGCCTGATCATCATGATCCTCTAGTCTGTTCCTGACAAGTCCTCGAAGACCTCTAGGTAGTGTAGTCGTACACTCATATTACACTCCTACCCAATTTGTGAAGATTTTGAAGTTATTTCTCAAGCTTTGAAGGCTTTATTTCTAGACATCACGCCTTATTAGCTTCCAGAAGATGGATACTATACATGTATATATTTTTTATTTCGAGATGTATATCCATTGTGTATTACTCGTGGCTACACTTTATATAGTTATATGACATGGATCTGCAATGTACTTGATTGGCAACCATGATTTTATTTCATTCCGAGCATGGGTATGCCCACCTCGATGAGACAATTGTTATTTTGCAGATGGCACCTCCTGAACTCTGGTCCCTGGGCTCACTTGTTTCGTACGTTGGTAAATATTGGTAATGTATTTCAACCATCAGATGCTCTTATGACATTATACATTAGGAGGAATCTATTATAACCCTAATTTGCACCAGACATGCATACCTAGCATCAGGCCATCTCATTTTCCATTTTTGCCAAGCTACTACTAAACAGTTCTTATTAAAAACACATTTTTTAAAGGAATACACGGTTTGCTCCACTACTGCATGCACGTATATGCTAGCTGACCCACTAAAACCCGCATATGCCTACAAGAGCACAGAAAATAGAAAGTTGCAGACAAAACACAAATTTTCAGGTAAATTGCCTAAACTGGTTGATAGCCCATAGCTGGTCACTCAACCAAATACCTATCCTTTTCTAGCCTATAAAAGAAGGGGTAGGGGTCCCATTTGGATGAGGAAAATAATGGTAAAGAAACTCTACCTTATTTTTCATTCCCCTAGCCCTAACCTTTTGCAACCATTGTGTGAGAATTGAAGAGGAGAAGCATATGTGGAAGCGGTTGGTGCACAGTTGAAGAAGAGCCAAGGATCAGATTCAAGGAGTAGTAGCTGATCTCACCATTGTAAGTGAATCTTGGGAGGTTAATAGAAAGAATTACTTTTCCCATCCCGCCATATGAGGTGTTCAATATTAAATTTGGTTTATATTTTTGGAACTTCTAACCCACTAATTCATATATGAGATGCATGTTCGTAGTTCTTTGTTTGTCTGTTTGTGAATGCAGGTTAGCTTTGGGAGGAGACTTGCAGGCAAGGAGCAACCGAATGAAGAAGGATAAACACCAAGAAAAAATTTAAAGATAGAGTTACCAGATCCTTTTATCCTTGTGTTTTATGCATGAATGTGGGGTCTATGTCAGGATAATAGTAAAAAGTAGGAGACTTTCGAAGGTTATGTTCTGCATGCATTACTAAATCCTTAGTGTTAGTCCATAGGGGGTTTTCCCACCCACAACAATTTTTCTACATATTCTTTCATTCTTGGATAATACACATACCTATGTAAGTTGAAAATTGTCTTCCCGACACCAAAATTCTCAGGAACCTTGGAGGTGTGAGACTCTCTAATAAAAATTTAGGAACACAAATATTTTCGAACTTGTAGAGTAAATAATTCTAGAAATGATAGCCAACCTTTCCATCACCTTCTTCTATATTAATTTGTCCATGTAGAACCTCCTTGAATACCTCATCTTCTGTGTATAACTCTTTGTATGCATCGTTAGTAAAGGCATCCATGTGCATTAGAGTTCACAAAGTTGTAATATTGGATGTGGGTGGCTGCAAAATCATTTTTGTCATCTTATTTGTTTTCCCCTTCTTATACTTGAGGACTAGATGAAATTGTTTTGAAAACCTCATCCACTTGTAATGCATGTTTTTTGTAGCTTACTTTGAGCCTGTAAACACTGTAGTGGTTGGTGATCTGTGTGGATGACGGTATAGTTTCCCATCAGATAGTTCTTCCACATTTTTACATAATGTACCAAGTCATTTAGATCCTTGTCATAGGGAGGGTAGTTGAGAACCACCCCATGAAATACTTGTTGGCAGCCAACTCACTTTTTCCTATCGTCTATAAGCTGCCTACACCTATGTCTTGCAAACATAGAATGTTTCGTCGCAATTTCCAAATAGATGACGTTTTCATTTCTTGCGACATTTACACATTTATTTTCGTTGTGTTTTCACGACTATAAGAGTGAAAACTTCTCCTTTCAAGTTACATTTCAATCAATATCTGAATTGTCATGATCTCTTTATTTGATACGCCTACTGCGCTTATCTTTTGTTTATCATTATATGGCTGGAAGGACTTTCAAACTATGCCCATTGAACATTCTGATATTGATTGCATAATTTGATTTTGTTGATTTTGTAAGGCATTGAGCATTTGGGTTTATACTTTTTATGACTTGCCTCATATTTTATTTTTGCATAGGGGTTATGATTAAATCTCATTATATATGTTATATAATCCTTATGTTAATCTTTTATAACTTTTGGCTTGTCAACTATTATGAATTCATTTGACACCTTGGTTGAACTCTTGATTATATGAATTATATACATTGGTGCATATATGATTTTGGGTTTTTGATTTATATGTCAGATTGTTAAACATTATGGTATAACTTGCGTGCATTGGTATGCACATTGCATTTATTGGTTGTACACATAAGTTAATGGTTGGACTATTATTATGGAGTGAACAGCTATGAATCTTGGCGGTTGTACTTGGATAATGAGTATTATGCATGGCAGTGAATAACTCCACCACCTTCGCATGCTTGCATTAACGCTTACCCCTTTTCGCTCGATTCATTGCTGTTGGTTCGGGTAGCTCTGTTACTGTTTGTTGATGAATTCGAACCCTTCCCTTACCATGCATTCAACTCCATGGCACCAGTCGTGCGAGTTGAACCCAATGGCAACCAGACCCTGTTGATGTTTGATAATGCCCGCCAAGATTTGGCAGACAGTGGATGGCTTACCTTCGTGAAACGTTTTGAGGGTTTTAACCTCTGCGTGGCTCGAAAGTTTGCCATGACCTTCGATGGTTGTCGAGCCAAGGTCAGCGATATACAATTGGAAATCGATGAACGGTTTATCAGTCTTGCTATGGGTTTGCCTTCCACTAGACAACGATGGTTCAAGAATTGCAAAGTCGAGGAGGTCCCATGGACACTGCTCTTTCAATCACACAAAATTACCTCCTGTGATAGAGGTATGCCAGTAACTACGCTCAAACAACATTGGCATGATTTATTGATGATAATCAAGCAATTTGTCACCTGCGAAGGCAGATACGAGCTTGTATTCCTTTACCACCTATGCCTATTGATGATTTTCATAGGTTATCCCCTAAATATGCCCTATTATATGCATCATAGCCTGTTTAAAATGTCCAAGAAGTACAAAAGACACCAGGCTGACAGTAGCCTTTTTCATTATGGGTTTGTTAAGCTTATTGTTGTCTATCATTTGAGTCTGCGTGAGGATAGTTGGAGAAATTTCATTGCTCGGAATGGTTTCAAGAATTCGAACCCTCCACAAGTTAACAAACCTGTGGTGAGATAGGTCAAGGTTGTACCCCTAATACCCTACCATATCCTATTGCCTAAACCCTTGACCGAACCCCCTATCAACTTACCCCACACTGTGACTAAGAACGCTGAGACTGTTAAGCCTATGAGAAAGAAGCCCAAAGACAACCTTTTCGCGAATGCTAAAGGGAAAAGGAATGCTCGTTTGATTTCACGAATGGCAAGTAACAAGACAAAACCTTTTGTTGAGCCAAACCCTATCATTTTGAGTGAGGACTCTGATTCGGAAGTGGAGCATTTCTTGGCTAGTGAATACCCCTATTCGCAAGGTCTGTGTGCCGACCCTTCGTATGACTTTGTGTCAAATCTACCCTCCTGCCTACAGGACGAACCTAACTACCCAGGCATTAAGTTGCCTTGTGAAACCCTCGGTCATATGCCCAAATCCTCCCCAGCTCTGTCTAAACCTACAGTGTCACCCTGTGATCAATGCAATGCATGGTTAGAATGATACTATAATGATGTTCCGATTCTCCAGTCAAAGATTCAATCTTTGGAGGACCAAATTGCAGCCCTGACCAGTCAAAAGGACAAACTACAAGCGACAGATAAGAAACAAAAGATGATAGGCTCCATCTTGTTTAAAAATGTGGAATCAGCCACGGCTATTGTGAATTCTAAGCTGGCGTAATTGAGCAGCCTCGTCGTTACATAGGTATGTTTTGATATCACTTATCTTTGTAAATAATCTAGGTTTATATAACGATATGAATTTGATTCTTAAACAGCTCTGTTCACAACATTGAATGGCTCTGTTACATTGCATGCATTCTATGCATAGCTTTGCTTTGACTAAATGGAATTCAGTTTTTCCCAGTTAAGCTTCTATTAGATTTTCATCGATTTGATTGATCTTAGTGTGGATTTAATTTGTTTGATTGAGTTAAAATGAATGCTCTGCTGTCAATCAAAGTCGTTTGAACCTATTCAAGAAAGGAAATTTTTCTTATACCCAATTTAGAACATCATCACATTTCGATTCGATTTCGTTATAATGCATATGCTATGATTGGCAACGATTAATTGTTACGGTTTTATGTCCCATATGACCTTCTAGCAACAGGAATTCAACTCGGATCGTTTCCAATGTGACTCTATTTCTTCGGAAGCATTGATTTTTATTTTAAACATGTACAAACACGCCCAAATCATGGAATGGATTTTATTGCTTAAACGATTATGCTAAAAACCCAGTCGGTTAATTCGCATTGGTTTACTGTTAGCTCGACCATGTTATCGGTTGGATTAGTAATTATGATCGATACTCTACTTGGATTTTATTTGTAAAACGAGATTGGCTATATCTAGATTCATGATTTGTTTCTATATTAAACTCGGTCATGAGCTGTTTGAAAATTAATGATTTCGTTCAATACCAATCAAGATTATTGGCCCAGTTTGCAATTACCACTTCTGTCGATTCAATTATGATTGTGGTCACAATTAATCAATCCTGTCTGTTGACTGTGCAAGGATCAACGATCAAAATTTATAACAAATTCTGTTGGATTGATGCTGTTACGTATGATTTCATATACCCATAATCGAAACTATCTTTCTATCTTTGTATTCGGTTAAACGACATGAATCTTTTGCTATATCTTTACAACTATAACGAGTGGAAAGTGATTTTGTTGGATAGGATTGTATGTATTGTTTAAAAATCACATACGATATGTGTTTGCACTCTTTTCGTCGATGTGTGAGCAAAAAGTGAGTGCTTACATGCCTAGTTGGGCTCTGCTAGTCATGACAGCTGTATGTAAAGAGGTTAGAAAGAAAACAATAGAGCTATTAACAAGAATTGAATAAAAACTAAAT
>ML800963.1:180983-195136 GCA_009831015.1 Picea engelmannii | reverse complement strand
TGCAGATGGATCTTACATATGCAACCATTCCTGTCTTTGGAGGGGAACACAAGAGGTTATACAGAGAGGTCAGATTGACATATATCGTCAATGATCATTAAAATCTAGGTAAACATCCAATTTATGTTGTTGAGTATGAAATCGGGTCATCTATTTTCCATATAAATGATGATGCATAAGAAATATCAGTAAACAAATGAAAAAATCAGCCACTGATAGATCAAGGGAATGAGGTATGGAATATGTATTTTGATGGCTCATATTCAAAGGAGGGTTCTGGGGCTGGTATAGTCCTCATTTATCCTTCAAAGGAGGCGGTTACACTCTCATATAATCTGGAATTTGAAAAAACTAACAACATAGCAGAATATGAGGCCTTGGTGCTGGGATTGCGGGGTGCTAAAGACATGGCCATTGACAGATTGACATTCTTTGGTGATTTTGAGCTGATTGTAAACCAAGTCAAAGACATTTACAAAGAAAAGAAACAAAGGCTGAAACAATATAGAAACGAGGTATGGGACTTGGTGGACAACTTATTTCTAGCATTCAATATTTCCTTTGTTCCTAGAGAAGCTAATCAGAGGGCATATTCTTTAGCCCTAGATGCCAACACCTTTAAACCTCCTATTGGTCCAAGTTTCAAGTATGAAGTGGAGGTTAGGAATAGGAAAAACATACTAGACAATTTCAATCATTGGCAGGTATTTAGTGATGACTTGGAGCTCAAAAGGTTCCTGCAATCCATTGAAGAGTTCTCAAATATCTCCATTGATAAGGAGAATGAGGAAGATGAAACATAAAATCAACAAACATCTCATTTTCTGAATAAGGTGGCTGGAAAAAACATTGTGGAACTCAATACAAACCATATCCCAAGAGACTTAGTGCCACTGGAGAGGCTATTTGACAACAATGATGTCTCCAAGAAAGTTGCCATGAAAAACCAGGAACACGAAAGAACAGACTGCAACATTGGGACAACTGCAAATCCAAAAGTAGTCAAAATATCCAAGGCATTGCCAGAGGAACAAAGAAACAAGTATGTCGGCCTCATGAAATTTTTTTCTAATATTTTTGCATGGTCTTATGAGGACCTAAAGACCTTTGACACTGACATCATTCAACAAAAGATCCCTATGAAGCTGGGCTCAAATCCATTCGGGAAGAAAATTAGACAATTCAATCCTCTGCTAATTTCTATTATTGAAAAAGAATTGAAATGAATGTTTGATGCCAAAATCATTGTGCCCTTGAGGTACTTAGATTGGGTGGCCAACGTGGTGCCTGTTAGGAAGAAGAGTGGAGAAATACGCTTGTGTGTTGACTTCAAGAACCTAAACATGTGTTCTCTAAAATAAAACTATCATTTTCCCAAGATGTACCATATTTTTCAAAGGGTAGTAGGTGACCACAAAATTTCCATGCTGGATGGATATTCTGGTTATAACCAGATAACAGTGCTTGAAGAAGACATAGAGAAAACAACCTTCACCACCCCATGGGGCACATTCATGTATGAAAAAATTCCCTTCTATCCGATGAATGTAGGGGCCACCTTCCAGAGGGCCTTGGACATTGCATTTGTGGGTGAAAAGGGAAAGTTCATGGTTATATACCTGGATGAGATGACCATCTTCTCCAAATCTAATGATGAGCATCTACAACACCTGGAGCTGATTTTTCAAAAATGCAAAAGGTATGGAATCTCTTTGAATCCCCAAAAGTCTCATTTTGCTATGTTAGAAGGAAAACTCCTAGGCCACATTATATCATCAAGGGGAATAAAAATAGACCCAGAGAGAGTTGATGCTATCTAGAAAATTGACATCCCTAGGAACAAGAAGGCTATTCAATCTTTCATAGAATTTTTTTTTTTTTAAGGCGCTTTGTGCCAAATTTTGCTGAAATCATAAGACCGATTACTAACATGCTGAAGAAATATGCTGACATCAAATGGTATCAAGATGCCAAATCATCCTTCCAGATGATTAAGCAGGCTTTGGCTGAAGCTCCTGTGCTGGTTAGTCCAGACTATTCAAAATAATTCCTCATTTTCTCCTTTGCCTCCGAGGAAACTATTGTTGATATATTGCTACAAAATAATGAAGAAGGGAATGGGCAACCCATTTCCTTCTTCGGTAAAGCACTCCAGGATGCTGAACTGAAATATGATATATTGGAGAAGCAAGCCTATGTGTTGGTCAAAGCTTTGAAGGCTTTTAGGGTGTATGTCCTGCAATTCAACATAATAGCCTATGTTCCTAGCAATACTATGAAGAAAATTCTTGTTCAACCAAATAGTGAGGGGAAGAGTGGAAAGTGGATCGTCAAGCTATTAGAGTATGAACTACACATAAATCCCACCAAGATGATTAAGGGGCACAACCTTGCAAAATTGTTATTAGATTTGAACTGCAAAGCACTGGAACTACACCATACTTTCACCCAATCAAATGCCTCCATGATGCAAGTTGGAAAGGACAACATGCAGGTATTTGAGAATTAATATCTTTCACCCTGGTATAGAGATGTTGTCTAATTTTTTCAGAACCTAGAATGTCCACTTGAATTGGAAAAATCTAAGGTTAGGTCTCTTAAATTGAAAGCTGTAAAATTTTGCATCATAAACCAGAATTTGCATTGGAGAGATCCAGTTGGTATTTAGCTGAAATTTCTAGATGAGGACGAGTCTAAACAAGTCATAAAATATATGCATAGATGGGCTTGTGGAGGACACCAACATTGGAAAGCTACATCCCTAAATATTTTGAGGGAAGGATACTACTGGCCCACCAACTTCTCCAATGTATTTTCCATAGTCAGAGTTTGTGAAGAATGTCAGAGATTAGTTGGAAAACATAAAATGATCTTACTACCCATAAAGCCCATTTATATTAGTGGTCCCTTTCAAAAATGTGGATTAGAATTTATTGGTGAGATAAACCCACCCTCCAATGGACAACTATTATAGCCTTAAAATGCCCTACTCATGCATACATGGAATTGGCCCTCTTACTTGCATAATTTTCCAAATCACTACTAAGAAGATCTACTTAAAAAACAAATTTTTAGAGCATGCACGTGCTCTGCACCACTACAGACTGCGTACATATGCTTGTTGCATGCTAGAAAACCTGCATACATATGCTTGTTGCATAATACATAGCCCGCGTATACCTCCAACAGTTGCAAAAATTAAAAATGTTGTAAGGAATTCGGTGAAATTCATGGGCTATCAGAGGTTTCCCAACCAATTCACCTACTATAGCCCATCACCCAACCAAATAACCATATTTTTGTCATATAAAAGGAGATGTTGGGGTCTCATTTCAAAAACAAGCATAAGAACAATGAAACTCTGCCCAATTTCACTTCCCTTAGTTGCCCAAGCATTTGCTACCTTTTGTGAGTTACTTCCTCAACATTCTCTCTTCAACCCCTCCTTCTTCCATTCAATACATTCCCTTCCCTTGAGGTGACTGGAATATTGAGAGAAGAGGCCTATTGAAGGTGCACTTGGAGCATTATAAAGAGGATCCCGAATCAGGTTTGCAGAAGAGTGGTCAACATGGATTGTAAGTTTCAGTATTTGTTTGATGAATAAAATAATATATTTTCCTTGTCCCAAATGATGATGTTTTGTGTATTTTCTTTGATTTATACATAACATTTTATATCTAACCCTAATTTATGAATATAAATAGCATGCTTGTAGTCCTTGTTTTCCTATTTTGGGATGCAGGTCAGCCTTGGGAGGAGGCTTGCAGTCTTTGGAACTACATAGCTTGAGGAGATCATAACCCAATGTGGGATAAAAGGTACAATTACCGATCTTCTCTCTTATTGCTTTCTTTTCATTTGTTTTGGTATGTTTGGGGTAGAGTAGAAACTAGATTGAATTTTAGATGATCATTCACTTTTTCTATATCTTAAACCCTAGTATAGTTAAAGGGGGGATTTTCTCGCTAGCAGAACTGGAGACCATACTAGGGATCTCTCTAGGGTTTTTAGGGGATTTTGGGTTGATTTATTGGTTTTTTTTTCCTTTCAAGTTTCATTCAAGTTTACTGAGTGTATCAAGGGGTTCTGGTCACCTACAAGGTGCATACCAACTTTCCCTTCCATGTAAGTCTGCCTTGTCTTTTTATTTTTGAAAAGACTCAGAGGTGTATGTGCCCTGTTAAGGGTCAACCCACGTACATACGCGCTCTGCACAATAGTCAGCCGACATATATACACAGGCTGTTGATGCAACAACTTGCGTCTCTGTTTCATGAAAGTATTTTTAATAAAGGGGGAGTTTACCTCTTTCCTGATAGAAGTTCACACTTCTCGAGGATTTATTGAATCAGTCAGAGTCTCTATCTGTGGCCATAACTTGGGTATATGTTCCAGTTTACGTGTTTCCTTAGTCTTCTTGTGTTTTCCCTAAAAGGTTTAGAGTGAGCTGTCAAGTCTTAGATCTGCCTTTTGGTTTCTTGTTTGAATCCCTACGATCCACAATAGGCTTAGGGTCTTTATCAGTCTTGTTTTCAGTTTTCTCTTTGACCCTGTTTCTTACTTGGGAAAAACAAAAAAGTTTTTACTTCAACTTTTTCTTATTAAAGCAGTTCGAAAAATAAAAATAAAAAAGAATTTATTTTTTTGCATTTATCTTGGTAAAGTAGTCAAAGTTGTTATTTTCAAAAGGAAAAGAGTCTTCATTTCCCAATTCTTTTTGATTTCCTGAAACATAAGTAGTTTGTAGTCAAGCGAAAGCAAGTTTTTAGGATTTCTTCATTTACAAGATCTTGAAATTTCAGTTAGAAAAGTTCAATTTACAAAGAGTTGTTTGGAAGCATTGCTTTAATTTTTAAGTATTTTTTGCTTTAAAGTGATTTGAATTTCTCTTCCCTTTTCGTCTCTTCATAAAACCATTAATTTCACTACTGTACCTTTTGAGTAAATCAAGCCTAAAAAATAACGCCTAATCTAAAATACATTAGACTTTTCTGTTTGTAGGGTTCACAAACTAGTTTAGGGTTTTAGGACCTTGAATTAGGTGTGAAGAGGAAACTCTTCAAGGCCACTTTAAAACAAACATTGGAGTCTGCGTTAAGGAGTGCTTTAAGTCCAGTGTCTTAAGAGTTAGCAGGGACCCCCCTCTTACACAAGGGATAAACACGAGGTCACGTGAGGAAAGAAAAAGGAGATAACCTATCCAAAGCTGGATTGAACGTAGTGGGGATTGCATATTGAGGGTCTTTCTTGGTAACAATACCGATAGAATTTACCTACGGATCTTCGTGGACCTTGAATATATTCAAGATCCTCAGTTTTCTTTTGGACCATTTTCTTTCGATACCCTTGATGGGATTCAGACTTGTTATCCTACTCATTACGATCTGCTCAACTATCGACTATACCTGCCTGGTAACTAACTGCAAGATGGCAACCTAGTTGCCAATATTTTAAGAACTTACACAGGTGACTATGGGGGTATACCATGATACCTAGGGTGGATGTTGGATCACGCTTCACAGAGTGTACCTGGAGGGTGATTCCATGTTTGAGTTGCACTTACACTGGTTAGTTGCTCTAGTATCAATTGGCATAACCATCCTTCTCACTAGTTAGTCGATTGCTTGATTTATCTTTAGGAAACTTTTAGTGTGTGATTTGTGTTCTATGCTAGTCAATCCTTACTGTGTCATTTTATCATATCACAAAGTGGAATATCAACAGCTCCGCCGGTCGCGAAGGCTTCAAGGCTTGTTTTCGATTACTTTGGAGCCACCTCTATCACCGTTAAGGCGAAGACTTGATCAAGAAGGGTTGTTCGAAGCGACCAGGTTGCAGGAAACTACGCCCGAGCCATCTCCACAAGGATACTTTCCGGCTCCAGAGGAATCCATCGTCTCTGAAATTGAAACTGAAGGTTTCAGGCTAGCCAACCCTTTGATTATCGACTTGTCCGTGTCGATCTTGATTCAGATTGTCCCTCTTGAGGTGAAATCTTCTGAGTGCTAGCTAGTCCTACTAGCGGCAATGGAAGCAAATGTTGCTACTTCGTTTGGGAGTCCTCATACTTTCGTTAGGGATACTACTACAGGGGGCATCCTACCTCCTCTCCCACCTTCGCCAGCCAAGACTACAGTTGTCTCGACTCCCTCAACTTTAGGCAACGATTCGATACCTTGATCGGCTTCGACCACTGTTCCGTTTACTTAGAGTGCGATGGGCCCTCCCTTCTCATATGGGATGCTCAACTTTGATACAAACTCGGTTCTTACTTGTTCTACCTTATAGACCATGGGTCTGGGGGCAAGGAGCTCGAACGCTCCTATGCAAGGGTCAACTGGGGGCACTTATGTCCCTTTTAATGTTATCCATTATGGTGGGGGTCATATACCTCCTACGTCCCCTTTGCTCGGTGGTGATTTTTAGCATCCAATCGGGCCAAACGCTAATTATATATTGTTTGGTGGAGGCAGTTTAGGACCTTCATCTTATACAATGTTGGTGGGATCTATGTCATTCTCTTTGTTTGGTGCATTTGGAAACAATGCTTTTTCTTCGGCTGTTGTCTTGGCTGGGGGAAACCCCATTTTAGGTCAACAGAACCCGGTGCAAGGTACTATTCCTTCACAGGGAGTGATGACTGGAGTTTTATTCACACAAGGACTTTAGAATCCTTGGAAGGGGTCAGTTCCCTTGCAAGGGATGTCGGTTGGGGGAAATCACTTCCATGCTCAATGGAACCCCGACTAAGGCTCAATACCCATGCCCGTCGAATCGAATGGGTGCATTCGTTTCCAAGGTCGTTGGAATATGATGCAGGGATTAATCTCTACACATGCTATGTCGTCCGATTTCAAGAGTCATTCGATGACACCCCAACAGACGTAGTTCCCCTATGCTGGTCAAGGCCATGGTTTCTACCAGAACCCTGGCCATCAGTCCAAGTTTTCCTGGAAACCTTGTTCCATTCAAAATCTAGGACCCTCTTTTCTTGTAAATGGTTCAAAACCTAAACTATCGTTTTTGGCAACCTTACATCTGCCAGACTTGTCGATATTACTGAACAACTTGATTTGTCACGATTCGCATTGGCCCCCCATGCCGACTAAGTTACCTTCAAATATTCTGAAATTTGAGGGCAAGCCCGATGAAGATCCAGGTGATCATGTGACAAATTTTCATTTATGGTTCTCATTAAACTCATTGAAGGAAGACTCTTCCCAATTGCACCTTTTTCAACACACTCTTATAGGGGTGCTGTGAAGTGGTATATTGAGCTTGATGTCTTGAGGTACTCTTACTTCAATGACTTGGGAATGGTCTTCTTGAACCATTTCCAATTACCCGTGAGATATGATGATGGCACTGAATTGCTGGCCAACTTTGAGCAAACCAAAGCTGACCATATCTTTGATCATATCCGAGAGTGGTGGCATAGAAAGAGCTTAATTAAGGTCAAGGTGCCTCCTGCTTTTTTTCTTGAGAGGTTCTTGAAGTCTTTGGTGCCCTGTGTATCCAAGGACGTAGCAACTTCTAGAGTGTTTTCAGAAGAGGAGCTGATTATGAGAGCCCAACAACTTGAACTGATCTACTCTCAGTCCGACATGCTCTACGAGATCTTTCCAAATGAACCGAGGTCTACTCTCGATAAGTCCAAGCAAAAGTTTGGAGCCCATGCCGATGGTATTGCTGGCTCAACACAAAGTAAGTCCATGGACCTGTTGTATTGCAACAATTACTAATACAATAGACTATGGCTAACCATACTCCGAGTTCGTCTGTCCCCCCTACCCAGATGTTGGATGTACACAATGTGCAGTCGAAGAATCCTAAGTCCAACCAACAGATCAAGGGAAAGAAAAAATAATGAAATAAGAAGGGTAAAGGGGATAAAAAGGCTACGGATAAAAAGGCTACCAATAATGTTGGTGAGGGAAAAATGGAGAATAAGAAGTTGAAGTATCCGTGTAATCTCTACACGAAAGACCACCTGAATTACCTATGCCCTCGACTTGCAGAATCCCATAAGATATTAACATAGCAACAACCTGCTGTGCTGACGAACCCTTTTCTACAAGGTTAAAACATGGCTCAGGATTCAACATCGACGAGCGTGGTAGGCGGAAGTTAGGGACCCCTGTGCCTACCAATAACAACACGACCACAAATATTTACATGATGAATGTCAAGGCTCATTTAGTGACCATGGCCCAAGAATAAGGAATGCATGGATCTTTAGAGGAGGGAAAGGAAGCCACTAACCCACCAAATCCCCTCCAAATTGAGAAGGCAGTGGGTGAAACAATGACTCACATACCTAAATGTGTGTTTAAGAAGGCTTCTCATAATCCAAACATGAGGGCCACACATAACTACTTCGTTGTGGAGGATCTGGCACAAACTCCTTGCACAATATCTTCTTTGGAAGTCCTTCAGAGTTTCCCCTTGCAGAGAAAAGCTTTGTTGTCCACCTTGGGAGTGACAAAGACTTGTAACCCATGAGTGATATTTTTTGATCCAACCAACTTAAAACCCCATCTTCCTCACCATGTTTCTTTTCAGATAGTAGTGGCTTACACCATGAAATATTTTATGTGTAACATTTTCCATATAGTGGTAGATGAGGGTGCCTCGACTTGCGTTATGTCATTGGCATGTTGGAAGGTCATTGGCCAGCCTAAGTTGTCTTTGTCTCCTACATTGCTTACAACATTTGACGGTCACTCATTTAGACCACACAAAATTATTCCTTCCTTCCCCGTGCAGTTGGGAGGTAAAATTGTGTGTGTCAAAGTTGAAGTGGTCGATGCGCCTCTCGACTACAACCTGCTGTTAGGAAGGATTTGGAATTATGTGATGCATGCGGTGGTTTCTAGGGTTTTTTAGGTCTTGTGTTTTCTGCATGAGGGTCGGATTGTGACCATCGATTAGTTGTCCTTATCTTGTCCTAACCCCTCATCGAGGGCTGCCACGGTCCCGATGATTGATAATCCATAGAATGGAACTATCAACTTAGGTGCCGATTTGTTTCCATCATTGATGGGAACTTTTCATTACCTGCCTCCTTCTAGCGATGTAAGGATTATATCGATTGTTTTGTACCAGTTGAGGGCTACAATTTTGCAAGTATCATCCTTTCGAACGAGCTAGTTTAATGATCCCCTGAATTTACCTTCCCCATCGACTTTGATGGAAGGGATAGGTCATTGTGGCATGGCCATGCCCCTATCCGTGACTGAGGTTGCATACACCATTGTCTAGCAGACATCGACCAACCCTTATCCGACTCCCTCACTGGAGTTAGATCTAGTTCTCGAGCCTATTTGGACTCAAGATTCTCTTGCCACTTAAGATACTTTAGACTTGGTCTTTCCCTCTAACGAGGCAATTCTCGAGGTAATGACTGGTCCTGACAGACCTTGGAATGATCTACATCACAGATCTTACTTCCTTCCCGAGTTAAGGAGAATACATGCAAGAGAATTTATTTTGACCTTGAATGGAGATAATCCTTGTCCTATCAATCCTCTTGCTACGCATAGAGCTTTTGCTGATGGTAACATGGCAAGCATTGCTACAAGAATTCCAATCGATATCTCCAAAACCCCCGACGTTATGGAGAATGTTTTCATCAAAGAATATTGATCCCCTAAAGAGATTCAAACTTACACCGAGTTATTCAAATAATTCCACGATGTATTTTCCTGGTCTTACAAGGAAACGACACACATCAACCCACGAATTGTCGAGCATGAAATTATGAATTATCCTGATGCCAAACTGGTCCGATAGAAACTTCGTCCAATAAATCCTCAAAAAGTGGTAGCAATCAAGGAAAAAGTAGAAAAACTGCTCTAAGCCAGTTTTATCTACCCTGTATAGTTGACAGAATGGGTGTCAAACACGGTCCCGATTAACAAGAAACAGGGCATGATTCACGTGTGTATGGACTTCCATGATATGAATAAGGCCCGTCTGAAAGAAAATTTCCCTACCCCATTTATTGATCAGATTGTCGATGAATGCGTAGGATGTGATGTCTTTCCGTTCATGGATGGTTTCTCGGGATACAATCAGATTCAAATCAAGCCCAAGGACCAACATAAAACAACTTTTATTTGTCCTTGGGGTACATTCGCGTATCGTAAGATGCCTTTTGTCTTGAAGAATACTAGAGCCACCTTTCAGTGGGCCATGTTGTTCTCTTTTCAAGACATCAAACACATAGTCGAGGAGTATCTTGATGATCTAGCATCACGTTCTCGCAAAATATCTGATCATCCCGCCCATCTTTGACTAATCTTTGAGAGATGTCATTTTTATTGGATTCAATTAAATCCTAAAAAGTGTAGTTTCTATGTGACTTCAGGTCGTATTTTAGGTTTTATTGTATCGACAACAGGGATCATGGTTGATCCTCTCAAGGTTGAGGCGATAGTTCAATTGCATCCCCCGTGCATGATACCCCAACTTTAGAGGTTACAGGGGAAAACAATTTTTCTTTGGCGTTTTGTCGCAAATTACGTTGAGATCACTAAAGTGTTTATGCGTCTCTTGAAAAAATCGGTCCCATTCTCTTGGGATGAAGCTTCTCAATGATCCTTTGAAGCATTGAAACGTGCTATGATATATGCCCCTCTACTCTAGCCTATGATTATAACAAATATTTCTTGTTGTATTTGGCTGCTGCAGAGTCAACCATCGGTATGGTCTTGGTTCAAGAAGATTATATTCTCGAGGAACACATTATATATTACCTTAGTCGAGGCCTGGTTGGACCAAAAATCAACTATTCTCACGTTGAGAAACTTTCTTTGGCAGCCGTTCATGCTGTCCAACGGTTCCGTCACTACATTTTGTTTCGCAAGACCACTATCATTTCCATTGTCAACCCTTTCCAATATGTGTTAACACGATGGATCATTGGTGGAAATATTAGTATATGGATAATCATATTACATTAATTTGACTTGGATTTTGTTTCTGCAAAATCCAAAAAGTCATTGTTCTTTGTTGAACTCATTTCATAACTTCCAGTCAAGTCTAGTGATATCATACCCGAAGAGTCGCCTATTAATGAATATCTATTTCTAATTGCATTTTTGGACCCCTGGTATGGAGATATACTTTTGTATCTCCAGACTTTGAAGTGCCTCTCTTCTGCTTCTCGCGATGAGCATCGATGAATTCGACATCAGGCACGAAACTGTCTTATACTCGATGACACTTTGTATCGTCAAGGCATATATTACATTCTTTGACGATGTCTTATCCATGAAGAGGCAGAGATCATTTTGAATGAGTGTCACACTTGATCATGTGGCTGTCATTTTTCTGGGTTGGCAACAACCCAAAATATTCTACGTGTAGGTTACTTTTGGCCCTCGTTAATCAAGGATTGTGTAGAGGTGGTCAAGAGGTGCCATCCGTGCAAGATCTTCTGCCGAAATATGCAGGCACATCCTGCTCCTATGTTTCCAATCATTGATATTGGTCCTTTCACCAAGTGGGGGATTAAATTTACTACATGTCACCCGACCTCAGCCAGGGGGCATCGTTACATCATCATAGAATTAGAATACTTCACCAAGTGGGTCAAAGATATGCCAACATTCAATAATGATGGTGAAACAATGACTCTTTTCTTCTTTAATCAGATAGTATCAAGGTTCAGTATCCCTAAGGCGATTGTCAAATACCACGACAGTCACTTCCAAAACAAAATGATGAATGAGTTAACGTCAAATCTTGGGTTTAAACAAGAACATTCATCGCCTTATTACCCACAAGCGAATGGTTAGGCTAAAGCTATGAATAAGTCTCTCAATACTATTCTTCAGTGGACGATCAATTCTGCCAAGTCAAATTGGCATTTGATGTTATATTCAATGTTATGGGCCTATCGAACATCTATGAAGATTACCACTATATTTTCACCTTTTCAACTCGTATACAAGCTTGAAGAATCCTTACCTATTGAGTGTTAGATTCCTTCTTTAAATTTGGCAGTGGAATTACTACCGGACACTTCACCACTTGAGGAATGCCTACTATATCTCGAGTAGCTCGATGAGTGGCATCGTGATGCAGCCTTAGCCAATGAGGATCATAAGAAATGAGTCAAGTGTCAGTAAGATTGGTCTGTTCATCCTCATATTTTCTCAGAAGGTGATATTGTCTTGTTCTATGATCAAGAAAAGGATCCCCTGGGGGAAGACAAGTTCAAACTCATGTCATTCAGACCATTCATTTTGAAAAATATCTTGGAGAAGGGCGCTTACCGTCTGGTTTATTTTGAGGGAAATGCCTTGGAGGAGCCTAGAAATGGGCTCTACCTTAAGAAGTACTACTCTTAGGTTGGAAACCTGGGTGACTTCTTGTTTATATGTATAACTCTTATATATTTTTGTCTTCTTTTTTTGGGGGGCGTGTAGTTATTTATGTCTTATTTTTCACTATGGTAGATGTCAAGTGAATCAGAGGTTTATTTTTGGTTCGCAAACAATGCTAGCCGGCATAATCGAAGGCTTGCTTCTACAGCTTGGGTGATTTTATCACCTGGAGGCTAGTTATTATCTTCCAGAGGTATTTGTCTGGGCGATGCTACAAACAATGTTGCCGAATACAATGCCCTGATAGAATTGCTTCGTCTCGCTTTGTCACATGGCATTTCTCAACTCCGTGTCTACCTAGATTCTCAGATGGTTGTGTCCCAGTTAAATGGGGTCTACCGTGTTTATGATCCCACTTTGCATTGACGATTCCTTAGGGTACGTCTCTTAGAACGATATTTTAGTTACATTACGTATATCCATGTTCCTAGGAGATTTAATCATCTAACATATACTCTAGCTAATTAAATTTTAGATTGGCATGTTGCACACACATGAAAGAAAAGAACACACATATACATGTAAATACATTTGAAAAATGTCATCCATAATACATACAAGATGTGTATATATATATATATATCTCCAAAAACAGTGTCATGAGTACATAAGTGGGCATAAAAGCCTCAAAAGTGTTCAATATACATAATTGGGATTATGCCCTCAAAAAATATATATTGTACAAAAGTTCCCTTGGCACATCAATGATATAATTCTATCTACGGACGGGGCCTATTGGTCCTACTATAGTGTACAAAAACATTGGCCAAACGCCAAAATAAATGGACCCAAGTCCGAGGCACCCCTACTAAATGAGGATGCATAGCAGGGGGTAGGTCCTCGATCACAACCATAGGTAAAAAGCGAATGAACATAGAGAGGTTGCGCTCCACTCGTCGCATAACTGTCAGCCTCTCTGGTTGGCCCCCCCATGCAACTGCTGGTCTTCCAATTGTTGTTGGTCCTTGCCTTAGGTCAAGGACGTTGTTGTGTCCTGGGGAAGTCCGCTGGTCGCACAAGCCCCACATCTGTACATAACATATACACGAGTCAATACTCTATACACACATAAAAATTATATATATAAAAATTAAAAATTAAATAAACTTTAAAAAGTATGTTACCTATCTTGCCTCGCTCCTCGCTGGGAGGCATATGCATGTCTGGGTCTCTAGTGAAGTTGATCTCTACATATGGGTAATCCTCGATCACTAGGATCTTACATGTCCACTAGTCAATTTTTTTTTCATCAAAGGCCTCTATGGTCCTCCCTCCACCCTGTCAAGGCAACAATGCTTCCCATTTGCTCACTACTAGGAAGGAGGCTACATGCCCTCGTACCGTCTCTCTGGGACTGAGACTGGGCACCCTCTCAAATAAGAAGGAGAACAAAATGGTACCGAACTCGAATTTCTTGTTAGTACGTCGCTGAAACTCTGTAAGTTGTCTCTTCATGCATTCCAACATGATCGTACTCCAGTCAAAGATAGTGGCCTCCAAACATTGAATGGCACAATGCATGTGTGCCTGAGAGGCTTGGTGAAGGGCTGTGGATCCAGTAATCTGTTCAATCAAAAGTAAGATCACACACAGAGAAAGGTTGGAAATTGTTGATACCGAGAGGGGGGTGAATCAGTATCAATTACAATTTAATTTTTTTTTTCAAATTATACTTAAACCATTCAATTATATCCAATGAGAAATGAACAATAGTATAAGAGTTACACCAATACACCACAATACACCACAATACACCAT
>ML800963.1:152890-169162 GCA_009831015.1 Picea engelmannii | reverse complement strand
GACATGAAAAACACATGGTTGATCATCAATTCCAGGTTGGAGACCAAGTATGGCTTCACATCAACAATGAGATATTGAAGGGTGAAGGAAAGAAACTCAAGCCCATTCGTTATGGACCCTTCACTATTTTGGAGAAAAGTGGTACCAATTATTTTCGTCTAGATCTTCCACCTTATATGCATATTTACTCAGTTGTAAATGTAGAGAACTTGAAACTTTTTGAGCCTCCCATGATCATGGATTAGGATGAGGAAGTTTCAATACCTTCAGTTGATGAGTTTGCTCCTGAGTATTTGGATGAGTTAAAGGAAGATATCATCCCGGGTAGAAGGACAAGGAATTCATGCAAGGGTGATGTTTATTATCTTCGAGTAGGCTTAAAGGGAACACATCTAAGAAAAGCAAAGTGGAATGAGAAGGAAAAGGTAAGGGAAATCTTCCCTCACTTATCTGTTGATTGATGAAAGATTTTGGTGGTCCAGAAAGCTCTCAGTGGGAAGGCGTGATCCAAAAAGGATCCAGAGAAGACTAAGGACAACTCAGAACCCACAAAAGGAACTCATGAAGCTCAGAATGGCCTCAGCAGACATAGAAAGGGAAAAAATTCAAAGTCCTCAAAACTCAGTGAAAGTGGCATCATCGCGAAGAGCGCATTGCAAGATTTCCGATGACACAAATGACTTGTCAAATGGAGTTACAGATCAAAAGATATTTTCGGTAAAATTTTGGTCAACCTAGCCCAGTCAGCAAGGGATGAGTCAGCATCCGTACTGCTGACATCAACATCAGTATAGATGACATTAGCATCCGTACAACATACGTGGCACACATAGGAGGAAACACATGTCATGATGATTTCAACATGATGATGTGGAAACACCATAGGTTGCCATGTGTCACTCATTTTTGGCATTTTTGGGTCATTTCATGGACTAGTAAAAATGTGCCACATGGCAGTTTGTACAACCACGTTGCAAACCATACAGTGACGTGGAAGACTGACATGGAAAGCTGATGTGGTAGCTAAGGTGGTAGATCATACGTTGATGTGGCAGGTGACTGTACAATTGGTTGGCGTGGTCCAATGGTTGGCTGCCATGTGGCCCGGTCATGGGCTGCCACATGGTAGTGGGAAAAATCCCAATGAGGGCCTGAGACCGAAATTTGAAAATAAAAAAAGGGGAAGCGAGTCTACCAAATCTGGTTCCCAACAATCAATCTAAGCCATCGCTAAAGGATTGGTGGAACCACCACATTATATATATGTGTGTGTGTGTGTGTGTGTGTGTATGTATGTTATAACCAACACCCAAAAGGGGAGGCCTGCAGGCTTGACTCCAGGACCTCCCCCACTATATATGCCTTTACAATAGCTCTACCAACCACTAAGTCAAACTACCTCATTATTTACAACGCCCACAAACTTTATTTAAATCTTGGAAATCTGCCCAGTGCAGAGGGAGGCACGTGACGGTACGACTGGGCATGTTTTACGAGGTAGTTTTTGGAATTAATTGTAGGTTGTAGGACACAAAAACTGAGACAGAGTTTCTCTTGGTCCTGGGAGTGCCAGAGTTGGATTAAGGCGCAGATATGGTCATTTTTGGGTAATTGGATGCCACACATTCAGTGCTATCTATTTTCTTATCTGAGCAAAGCTTATGCATCTTGATTCCATAATGAGGTATACTTATGTATTTTTCCAAAGTGTTTTGCTGAGTTAATAAAAAGGCCTACCCATTTGAGAGCAGAACTCGAAGACGTAGTCCACCAGGGATGAACTCCGTTATCAATTTTTTGTGTTCATATTTGATGCTTATGTCTCTTCATTATTGATCTTTTTCCTTCTTTAATGGTGCACTTTAATTTGTGCTCATTTAATACAATTCTTTATAAGTCACTTTGATGAAAAGATCCTGGATCACCTAGTCTACTGTTATTAGCACCTCACAGGGAAGTGCTATCCCCGGTTAGATCCAATGTTGAAAACTAGGTATGCATCTTTGCTCTTTCCCTCCTTTAGCATATACTTCTGTAAAGTCTGATTTTTTGCTCAGTTTCGTCTCTATGGTTTAATGAGTAAGCTAGAATTTCTCTTACCCTTCTATTGACTTTGCACCATTTTGTTGCTTTCTTGGAAGGTTATTACATGTTCTGATTTGGGTTAATAACATATCTCATTTTGAATTATCATTACTAAGCTTATAGCAGGTTGACCGAGCCTTTTTAGTGAAAAAAAACAATGATTGCAAGAACAAGCCTGTTTTTGCAAACAATAGTAAAGCACATTCTTTTAATTATTTAAACGTTCATAATTTTTTTAAATATTTGAAAATTCTTTGTTGGTGCTTGCATGTGTATACATGCTCATGTGCACTCAATTTCATGAAAGGTTACCTCCGGATTCATCATTACACAACCCATGTTAAGATCATGCAAGATGCACCTCCAGTTCTCATCATCGCAAGTTTACGGGGAATCATAATTACATATGGTAAATTTCGTCAGAATAAAATTCACTTTCAACTTGTTTCTTGCATCAGAGGTGGTCAACACAAAATGGTATCTCCCTGAGAACGATGGCAACTAAACAAAACATAGGCACAGGGGCTCGAGTTGTTCGAAGTTGTCCTGGAAATCAAAGATATTTTTGTCAAAGAATAATGATGCAACTCCCCTCTAGTGTTGCAGATATGCCTATTTCCCAGGTCTATATGTTTTAGGATCCAAGAGATTGCATTGGTGCATGGAAAAATAGTAGCTCGGGCTGCAAATTTGAATATCCTCGATTTTTTGATATTTTTGAAGACTCTTAATTCATCCTTATCCTCGACGTCAACAATCTAGTTTTATTTCTTGAACATTTGGTATAATTCGCCCCATTTGAGTGTTTATCCTTCTTTTTCTAGCACACCGATGATGTCATCATAAATGACCTTGACTATCTCTGGTTCATATTCAATCTGTTTTCCACTACCAAAATCTTATGTTGAAATCTAGGTCTGCATCTTTGCTCTTTCCCTCATTTAGTCTATACATCTGTAAAGTCTGATTTTTTGCTCAGTTTCTTCTCTATGGTTTAATAAGTCATCTTGAATTGTTCTTACCCTTCTATTAACTTTGCACCATTTTGTTTCTTTCTTGGAAGGTTATTGCATGTTATGATTTGGGTTAATAACATATGTCCTCTCGAATTATCATTACTGAGCTTATAGTAGGTTGATAGATGCTTTTTAGTGCAAAAAAACACTAATTGCAAGAACATGCATGTTCTTGCAAACAATAGTAAAGCGCACTATTTTAATTATTTAACCATTCAAAATTTTTTAAATATTTAAAAATGCTTTGTTGGCACTTGCATGCGTATGGATTCTCATGTGCACTCAAGTTCACAAAAGGTTACATCCAGATTCATCATTACACAGTTCATGTTAAGATCATGTAAGCTTCACCTCCAGTTCTCATCATCAGAGGTTTACGGGGAATTATAATTATAGGTGGAAAATTTCATCAGAATAAAATTCACGTTCAACTCATTTCTTGTAGCATAGGTGGTCAACACAAAATGGTATCTCCCCAATATTGATGGCATCTAAACATAATAGAGCCACAGGGGCTCAAGTTGTTCGAAGTTGTCATGGAAATCAGAGATCTTTTTTTCAAAGCAGAATGGTATGACTTCATTTGCACGTTTGAGGGACATCATAAGGTGCGGTTCTGTTATTTGAAAAAAAAATCGATGGGTTCCAAACCCAACTTGGGGACACCTGTATCCACATTACAAATCCCTTCATCAAAGCAACCTGTGCTCTCCCTGTCTACAGAGAAAGGTGGTTTAAGAATGGTAAATTACCCCCAAAAATTTGCAATAAATTTTTGGTGTCAGAACACCACAATCCCAATTGGAGCTAGGGGATTCCCATCACATGGATAAAGGACAAATGGAAAGGAAACCTCACAACAGTTCAGAGATACATCACAGGTGAGGGCCGATTTTTGATTGTGCATTGTTACCACCTTTGATTTATCATGCACATGAGCGGGAAACATAATTAAATTTACCCTTTTATTTACTCAAGAGTTTAACTAAGATGGCCAGAAGTGTTTAGATCCACCCATATCTTTCACACATAAGCTTGCATCATCAGGGTTTGATTGACATTCTGGTGCTATTCAATTTGGGTGAAATTGAAATGCCTCAGGACTACTTTTTACAATATGTGGGTTTACAATAATAAGAACAACAACTTGATCCATAGACTGAGGGTGAAAATTACGAAGACAATCCAAAAGGGATGGTTTCCCCTGAACCTGGTAGCTCATCGAAGGCTTCCCAGCAAACAACAAAGAAGAAAAAGGCCTCCAAAACAAAGGGTACCCCATCAAGAAAAAACAAGTTAGCCACCCCAATGAAGGAGGAAACCCCTCGAATGCAGTTGAGATATTCACTACAAAACAAAGAGAAAATGAAGGTAGCAAGGTTTCTAGCAAGAAAAAACATGCACAAGATACCCCACAGGGCCCATTGTCACCCGACCATTCAAAAGATGAACATGTGACTCCCATAATGTAGCAGGGTAAAGTGCCCAAAACAAAAATGAGGGGGAAAATGAGATCTAAGCAACACATTCATGAAATTGTTAAGGCATAATTTATTCCCATGGAAACCTTACTTAAGGAGTCCCCTAAAGCTAAGAAAACAAAAAAAAAGAAAGGGAATCAAGGCCTTGGAATGCCCAGTAAGCCAAATAGAAAAACCAGAATTACTAATCAGTTAAGACTGAATTCCAAGGCACTTTTTAACCCATCATTAAAAGATCCCCAACCAATTTTAATTAAAGATGAGGACAACTTTGGATTTGCCAACATGGAAGAAATGACACTCTATACACTGAAGAAAATGATAGGGGATAAAGGAAAGTTGAAATTCAGTAAGGGAGAAACTTCAGAGGTGCGAGTTACAACTGTCAAAACATAGTACCTTGCAGATTCATGTTTACAACAAGATGCAAAGGACTTTGGCCCAATCACGAGAAGGATTGTGATGCCATTTCCCCAAATGCAGGGTTACCCTCCAAGCAATTTTTGGATGACATCAAACCAAAAATCAAGGCCAACATATCAGAAATGCAGGGGTCTATAAAAGAAGCACATGGAAAAGGGTATGAAGTAATGCACATGTATGAAATGAGATCCAGAAAAGAACAAATTTCAGTTGATCACATTAAAGCTGCCACAAATGATGAGTAGGGGTTGAAAGAGAAAGGTAAGAACCAGGTTTTAATTAAACCAAAAGAGGAGGCCGATGAATCTATAAAGTACAACCACTGAGTGCAAGCATTAAAACAAAAATTCATACTTTTCAACAACGTAATCAAGAGTTAGAAAAGAAACATTCAAAGCAACAAAAGAAGTACCAAAAACTACAAAGAAAGAATCAGAAAACCTGCTTCTTCTTGAAGGAAACAATCTTAAGTAGATTATTGTTGTTAAAGAAGAAGAGTCTGAGGATGATGCCAAATAATCAAGCTATATCCCAGTTAGTCTCCAACTGGAATTCACGTGGGTAATCATGCATAGTTCTAGTGATTCTCATCTATCATAGTTTGTTTTGTTAAGGGTTATTTTACTCCACTACAAACAACAATTATATTTCGCACTTGTAGAAGTCTAGTTGTTCTAGGTTTGAGACATTATTGTCAAAGCATAATAAGTGGTCATTTTTGTTTGATATGAACCATTTTTTTGTTAAGATTAAGTTAAAGTATGTCATGACCATGTTCCCAATTGAATACACTCAAGTAAAACAATTGTTTTTAGGTTGTTATGCAGAGTTAAACTTTGGTTTTCAAAATGGTCAAAACCCTCTGCAACAATGATAAATAGACATATTTTGTATTGTTTGAGTGTTCGATTTTTAGTAAAAGATTCAAGCATTAGAATTGGATGGACCTGCTCTTATGATTGTAAATTTATCTACCTAGTGAATATATTTTGATGACATTTGTGTTTTCTTGCTCAAGTCTTTATGTGTTTTAATTTTATCTTGGATCCAAATTTGTGATGTGTGCAATGTACATTTCCTTCTTCCTTTCAACTATTGTTTTAATTCATCTTTTTTTTGTCATGCAACCTATTAATCAACTATTGCTTTAGTAAAAAGATCAGTTATTTTGCAACATGTTGGATGATTTGTATCTGGATATTTATTTAGGTCTTGAAATATTATTTTGAGTCTTAAATCTCACATAGCAGGTAACTCATTGTTTTTCTTGTTGTTTTTTCCTTTGTTTATCTTTCCATATCCTCACTTGTTCATCAAAGTGCATACCATTAGCTAATGATAACCTGCAATCATATTGTTTGACTAGTCCAACCAGGTTTCTAATCTTGATAAAACTATCCATTAGATGACCAAAAAACCCAACATATAAAAAACAAACCATTCCAAAACTTGAGGTGTCCTAGCTCTGCCCTTTAGTAGTCAGGTGCAGACTTTAGGACCAACAACTTCAATGGTAGTTGTCTTGATGTCCAATTTATTTTTTGGAGACATGTTTCTACCTTCAGAGTGACAAACATATATAATGTGAGAGAAAATACTATAACTAATGTATGCATTTGGAAAGACTTTGTTTAAGTCTTTCATAGTCCATACTTGAAGGATAATTGGTGCTAATGTTGGGTGAAAGTGATCATCTGAAGACAAAATAATAAGAGTAGGCATGGTGAGAAATATGGTGAATATTGGGGAATAAATTGACTCAAAACATTCCCATAAGGTAAAACTGAAGGGTTTGATGTTAACTCCTCCGATGTAAAATAGAGGAGTTGTTAACAAGTGCTCCCGTGATAGTTGGGGGAGTTGGTGTTAAGGACTTCCGAACATTGGTAGAATTGGCATGAAGTTTTTCGAGATAAGGATTTACTAAAACAAATCAATGAAGTTATGATCAACTCCTTAGATGTGAATAAGAGGAGTTGTTAACAAGTGTTTCGATGTACATCGTTGTAGTTAGATGGAAAGTCTCTGATATGTCATTGGTAAAGTTGAATCTAAAACCTCTTATATGCACCGGGAAGGTTGACGAGAAATTCATTGATGAGGGTTAATCGATGAAGTTAGCTCTAACTCTGATGCATTAGAGGAGTTAGTATGAACTCCTCCTATGTATTAGAGGATTTGGTGAGAGAAGACTCGATAAGACTTGGAAAATTGAAGAAATTGGGGCCAACTTCCCCGCGGAAAATCGATGAGGCCAGAGGTAACCCTGTCGAAAATTCTATGTTTAAAGGCACAATTTAACCTGAGTTTGTATTGCAAATATTTCATTTGGGAAAAGAAAGGGGGGGAAATGACCCTACCAACACAATAAACATTTTTTTTGGGTAAGACAAAAAATATTGAGAAAAGGTTTAGGACTAGGATGTGGGATTGTTGTCGGTGGTTTTTGACGTTGGTTTAACTTAGAGGGGGCCGTAACAATTTAATGACTTGAAAATGTAATCAGTGTGATGTCTTGATAGAGTCAGGGGCGACGAAGGTTTCCATAATGGTTATGGGGAAAAGAAACAGGGCTTCGAGGGAGAGAATCAGATATAATGGCAATAAAACTTAACCCTATCCCTAGATAGATAAAGAAATAAGGAGAGGGATCAAGAGACTACATGCAGTTTTTGGACACATGGATGGTTGTGATCGATTGATGATGCCTTGGTTGGGGCTCGTTGCACTTTTTCTTAGGGAGTATCTTCTTCTCCTTGGCATTCGGTGAGATAGTGGAAAAAATGGGAAGTGGCATATTTATAAGTTAGGTGAAGTTATAATTGAATGCATGTAGGTTTCATTTAAAATTGATGATGTTAAGGTTAAGTCCTTCGATGTAAATAGAAGGACTTGATTGGAATTATTCTGATATGCATTGGAGGACTTAGCATGAAGTGTGTCGAAGGATATTGGAGCGGATGGAGACAACTCCTCCGATGAAATCAGAGGAGTTGGAGATAACTCCTATGATTTCATCCGTGGAGTTGTAACTAACTTATGCATTTGAAAGGTCCCTCAAAGGGAAGGGAAGGAACTTGGTCGAGCTCATAGAAAAATTTAGGAGAAACTCCTCTGATGTACATAGGAGGATGTTGAAGGTAACTCCTTTGATGTGCATTGGAGGAGTTGAAGGTAACTCCTCTAATGTGTGTTGGAGGAGTTCTGATCAACCTTGTTGAAAAACCAAAGGACTTGTTTCGAATAAATTTTTAAGTGTTTTCTTTTTTAGAAATGTAAATTGAGGTAAGTGAAAATTGAAGGATGAGCTTGAGAGCTAAGTAAAGAATCTACTGGAGGATATTATCAAAGTAAAAAATGTAAGGGGCTCCATTTCTTGAAAGAAATTTACAAATGGATTACAAGGAAAATGGAGAGTTGTAGTGCCTGGCACAACAAATGGAAACACACTGGGAAAAACCTTGAATCTCTGTAGAATGTTATCCACACATATTTCTAGGGAAAAGTGTGTTATCATGCACATCCTAAGAGAGAAAGAATAGGTCCCATAGCTCATATTTTGGCGAGATAAATATTGGACAATACAAAGAAGAGGTTAGGACCATACCTCATACTAGATTACCTTTCATTGATTTCTTGTTCATATAATAAATGGACTAAGGGGAGGCATAAGGATTATTATAGATAACGAAATATTAGGAATGATAAAAATGCAAGTTATGGTGCATTTATTTGGTGTTTCTCCACCACCAGTGAGCATCCATAGCCCCGACGGAGTCACCCCAGTCTTGCTCCACTACCAATGAGCGTCCATAGCCCTGGCGAAGATACTTTCATGTTCCATGTGATTTGAAATGCCTTTCCCTAAGAATTTATCTTTTATAAAATTTGATTCTCATTTCTTTAGAGAGAGTTGGAAGTGGGGAATCTAGTTCTCCTTTAAAGGCACTAGGGATGACACCCGTGATAGTGAGATTTTCTAATTTGATTATAGATGAGTGAACTCCCTGAGTCACGGTCTTTGGAATACTACAAAAATATCTTCGAAATGATTTCTTTTTAGTCCATAAAATGAAATGGTCTGTTCTTAGGTAAGATCCATGGTTCTCTGCTTTGTTGTACTATTCTTGTGTATTGATGGGCTACATTCCTCTACTAGATCTGACTTGAGGTAGTGAATAATAAAGATATATGATGAATATGGGATGTGTATCGAAGCCATTTCATAGAGTTATTAGGCTATTGAAACTAGATTTGTTACAATTTAGAAGAATAACCAGGACTAATCCATCAAAAATTAGAGAAACCCAAGATGTCAGTTTTCAAGAAGAAAAAGGAAAAACCTGAAAATCGAAAAGGCTAGAAAATATTGAGAAATAAATGGAAAACAAAGTAGAAGTCGAGCAAGAAATAAAAAGTGAAAACTAGAATTTTATTTATGCACAAAGGAGTAACTGCCACAAAGGCTGGTTGATGTAGTGCTTGAGAATTGAGCCATTAACAGGGAGGAGTTCAACTTCCCCTTGAAGATTTTATAGCCAGTAAGTACCTTGGCTAATATTCTTCTTGATAACATAGGGTCCAAGTCATAATTGTTAGAATTTCAAATCCTTTCCTTTATCTTCATGTGGGTTGTCAGATTTGAGGAATAAATCCCCAACTTGGAACTCTTTCTCACCAACATATTTCTTATCAAACCATCATTTAACGGTCTATTGATGACTCTCAAACTTTACTTTAGCTTTGGCATGACTTTCTTCTAATATTAGAAAGGTATTGATACATCATTGAATGACAACACATTGTCTTCCTCGATATTGTTGGGTGAGTTGTAGGGAAGGAAGGTAGATATTCAAGGGTAAAATGACTTCTTTCCCATAAACAAGGAAATATGGGGAATTCCCTATAGAGGCCTTAGGGGTGACTCAACCTAGAGGGAATTTGATAGAGCATTGTGCCAATTTATTTGGTGATCAACTACAGTTCGTTTGAGGATACAAATTAGGTTCTTGTTTGTAGATTCAACAAAGTCATTACTTTGAGGATAATAGTTGGTTGAGTACTTCAAAATAATTCCATTTTCCAAGGAAAATTCAGATAACTTCAAAGATGAAAAATAAGTTGCATTATCAAACACTAGAGAGTTAGGAATTCCAAACCTCATGATGATGTGTTGTTCAATAAAATTAATCACTACCTCTTCATTCACTTTGATTAGCAGTATTGCTTCAATCCAATGTGTAAAATAATCAGTAGAAGTTAGAATATACATGTGTTTCTTAGAGGAATGGGGATTAATATTACCAATGACATATAACCCCCATTGTTTGAAGGGTTCTTCAACAACAATAGGCTGGAGTAGGATAACAACTTTGTACTCTCTTCCTGCAGATTTCTAGCATGCTTCGTAGCTTCGTGAATATGCATGAGAATCCATGAACAATGTGGGCCAGTAGTATCCATATTTTAATAGCTTGTGAGTTGTTGTGTCTCTTGAAAAATGGCCTCCTACTGGTCCTTCGTGCATGTCCTTAAGAACCTTATCAGTGTCTTGTTTTTTGAGGCACCAGAGTAGCATTCCATCATAGTTCTTCTAAACAAGATGCCATGTAACGACTGATATTGTAGGGATTTCAATCTGAGTGATTTTTTCTACTTAGCATTAAGTTGATCCAGGGTTTTTCCATGTTGAAGGTAATATTTGAGATTGTTATAATATGATCCTTCAATAGTTGGAACGTAAGGGACCTGTTGTGTATACATTATTGGTTCCTCTTACCATCCATCCTCTTCCTGATATTCCTCACCAATATCTTTTGTTACTAGTTTGCAAATGCCTTGACATGTTACGATGTTGGATGGTTTAAAATCAACATCATATTATTGTAAGGTCAACATCCAATTACCTCATTTCTCTTCCAACTCTCTCTAGATGAAAATAGACTCGACATTTGGGTGAGGGATGATAAATTTCATGCAATTCTTTAGAATATGAGGTCTGAACTGTTTGATTGCTTTATGGAAAACAAAATCTTGCTTATCCACTGATGGATAGTTCATCTCAACACCTTGTATCCCAGTGTTCATCAATGCAACAAGATATTTTTCTCCTTTCTCATCCTTCTGTGTGAGCACTTCTGCAAGGGAATGATCAGACACAAAGGTGTACAATAAGAAACCTTGGTGAAATTTGGACTTCATAGAGATGGGGTAGTGGCTATGGAGGCTATGATATTCTCAAATTCTTCCTTCTCCACTGGTGTCCATTTAAAATAAGCATCTTTCTTAATCATTATTTGAAGTGGTTTAGCAATTTCAGAAAAATATGGAATGAATATCCTCACAAAATTGATTTTTTCAAAAAAATATTGCATTGATTTCTTACTATGTGGTAGAGGGATTTGCAGAATGGCTCTTGTCCTTTTTGGGTCCACCGAAATTCCATCTTCGAAAATCACATTCCTCGACAATATTCTTTTTGAAACAACAAAGACAGTCTTCTTGGGATTCAATGAGATCCCACATTTTCTACATTGTTCAAATATCTCTTTCAGATGTCTTGGGTGGTCTTCCCTCTTATTTGAGTAAATGGTGACATCGTCGAGATAAACCAAAACTCTTTGAACGATTAACCTTTTGAAATAAATTCCCATTTCCCTTTGAAAAGTATCACCTGCATTAATCAAACCAAAGGGAATTCTCCTATACATCCTTCACTTGGTCCAAAACGTGGTCTTTAATTGGTCAGGTTCTGCTATGAGAACTTGGTTGTATCTTGAAACCCCTTTTAGCAAAGAAAATAACTCGGAGCCGAAGACGAGTTATAATATATTCTCCATAGGGGGACATGATCTTTGTCTTTGTCAGAAGCTCGATTTAGGTTCCATAAATCTATACATATTCCACTTTCTCCCTACTTCTTTCTAACAAGCACCATGTTAGAAACCCAAGTTGAATGTCGAACATAAAAACTAATTCGGGCATCTAGGAGTTTCATCAATTCCTTTTGGATAAGAGGTTCGAGAGTTGGGTGTATCTTCCCAAGATTTTGATTGAATGGTTTGACACCCTCTTTAATGGGAATCACATGTTGTATTATTTGGGTATCATAAGTTTTCAAATCATCATAAGTCCAAGCAAAAACATATCGATGTATCTTAAGAAACTCTGTGAATGTGTGTTTTTCTGCCTCTAAACAACAAGTGCATAGATTGATGTACTTGGGCTGTTCATATGTTCTTAGATTGACTAGAAAGTGTATCGTGGTCAAAATGTTGGTAGGCCTTCTGAAATTTGATTGCAGATCAAATAGTTTCTCAAGAGTAAGAACATTCCTTGGGACACGATTTTCCTTTACTTTTCCTATCTAATCCCGAAAAGTCTGTAGTTCTTGTTGATGGGTTTCATCATTGATCACTACATCTTGAAAAGTGTCTAAACCGGTGATAAAGTTGACGATTTGAATATCATTATTGAATATTCTCCAATTTGTGATCTTGTTTGGTATTAAGGGCCTGTAAATAATTTCAATAAAAAAACCATCATGAGGAGGTATGAACCTAGATGCTACATTGGCCAATATATTTGCATGTATATTTTGATTTAGAGGTATATAAGTGACGTTGAATATATCGAAAGAGTAGAGTAGATTCCATACCTCTTGTTGATATGTTTTGAGATGTGATGATAGGAAATGAATGATATTTCTTACCTGTTGAACGATTATTTCTGAATCACCAAACACCTTGAGATCAATGGCCTTTTTCAGACATTTGACTAAGGCTTTGTATTCCGGTATGCTATTGGTGCATTCAAATTATAAGCAACAAGATATGAGTGTCTTGCATTGTTCATGATCAATCAACAAGCATCATGCTTTGACTCCTTCTTGTGTCTTAGAGCCATCAAAGAAAATAGACCACGTGTTAGATTTTATTTATTTATTAATTGAGCTAAAACCTAAGTTAGTTAATATGTTAAAAGCATCGTTATGTGTTAATGGAAGGAGTTTAGATACTAAATATGGTTGTACTTCATATGTCTGCGCTTCATAACAACCATGGTCAGTCTCAAAGAAATAATTACCCAAGACAGAATGTGCAAAAATGATAGGTTCGTTCTTACCTTCAAATTCTGTTACAATGTGTTTCATGTGAGCTTCACTATTTACCCGAATTTGATTTGCTTTGCCTTTGTACAAAAGCCACAACTGGGACCAATCAACAGAAAAGTAACCTTGCAGTTTGGATGACCAATCCCTACTCAATACAAAACCATAAATTTTTGGTATGTCAACAACAATGATATCTATAGTTTGATGCACCCTAGGATTGGATGAAATCATAATTAAGGCATCCTTGAGTTCTCCCTTTACTTTAACATCTTTTCTATCCAGCTGTATGATCCTAGTTTTATTCATATGCGAGACAAGATTATCTTTTGGCAGACTGAAAAGGGCATAATGTTAGAGGACACACCTGAATATGCCAAACAATTATGCACATTGAAATTAAAAATTTCATAGGTGAGCAGAAAAGGTGGGACTTGTGACTTCAAGTATGCACCTATGCTTGATGTATTTATTGCTGCCATGATTTCTACCTTGTGTATTTCATGTAACTTGTCATTCGGAAGGATTTTGTGAGTAGTAGCAACAATCTTTTTCTGAGCATCATAGGAGTTGAAAGCATCATGTAGTATCTCACGTTGTTATGGTAATGAGAAAATATCAAACACAAAGATGTTGGATTTTGTTATCTTCATATCTTCTATTATATTATAGTCTAGGGAATGTGTGTCTGGGTTGCTCACCGCTTGGCTTGATTTAGGCTCACATGTTTTGTTGTTATTTACTTCTGCATTAACTTTGTTGTTGTTCCCAACTGAGTTAGATGTACTTGGTTTGTCTGTGTTGGTTGGGACAAATTTTCCTGATTTTCCACTAGTTTTCCGCTAGACTTGATCATTTAGATTTGGGGTAGAAGGGGGAGGAGAAATATTCTTGAGAGGGATCTTTTAGTCTTTAGAAGAAGGGATGTCAGGAGGTTGTCCTTTGTTACACATATTGTAATTCCTTTGAGAATCATCTTTGGTTACTGGATTATCTTCCACATGGATCTATTCTATCTTCTCATCATTTATGTCTCGACACTAATCCCAAAAAGACATAGCAGACTCTGAGGGAGCTTCTTCAATATTACCAATTTGAGATTTTACAAGGTGCTCATCATTTAAACTCTGGTAATCCAACACCTAGTTGATCACTAGGGTCATGGAGTTGACCCACTGAGGACAAGTTCATTCCAGGTGATTTTTTCAGTGATAGAGCAACAATTACCATTGCTGAAGTTGTCTAAGTTTAAGGGCATTTAAGAGGGTTTGGGTGGTCTTGGTGGATTGTCTTGTTTATTAAAGAATGGGCAAAAGATCTGAGGCTTTGATGAGCCTTCCTCAATGTTCTTCTTGAGATCTGTAACTTCATTTGAGAACTTTTTAACTAATTTCACCACATTATCAATATCTTTTGCCTCCTTTTCGGGTGACTTTGTTAACAAGAAAGGTTTCTTTAAAAATGATTTGATTTTCTTAGGATGTGAGTGATGATCATAAGAGGATAATTCCCTTTCCATCATTTTGTCTTCATCGAAATTAAGGGTCAAAGTGTTCTTATTATCCCATTTGAAAAACATACCTATAGAAGGAATCAAGGATGTTGTATAATATTCAATGGCTAAGGATTGAGCATGAGATGTATCATTAGTGAAATTAGTCAAGACATTGAGAAATATATGGTTGAAGTCTTTTACCTTTTATATTTTATCCATATTAAAAAATCCTAACTCCTTGTACAAACATGTAGTTGTTTTCCTTTCCTTGAATTTTCTGATAAAAACCCTTTCAAACTCGTCCCAACTCGTTATAGAACTGGGTGGTAAATTGAAATACCATGTAGATGCTCTATCCAAGAAGGTGTAAATAAATAATCTATAGACCATATATTCATGATAGACATTCAATAGGTGAGTAGTCAGGAAGAAGTTGTTTAAATAGTCTTTTGGCAACCTAGATTTGTCTGGATTGAATTTTGGAAGGATTTGTCTGATTTCCTAGGCATTTCATGTAATGGTCTAGCTAAATTTAAGGCACCTTGGGAAATCCACCATGTGATTACTATTCTTTGATATCTATGTTCACTCATGATCTATTCTAAATTGATTTTCAGGTTTTCACTTTCAAGGTTATCCTGAGGTTTGACAAGGGTATGTGCGACTTGGCTTAAGGGTACCAAGACTTCTTGTAAAGCAGTTTCAATAAGATCGTCTACAAAGTCAACTAAATATTGGTATGTGTATTGGGTATTTTCACATGGGTTTCTTTCCTTCTCGGAAGCTCAAAGTCTGTTGGAAACTTATCAAGTAACTTTGCGTAAGCACATGTAATACGACGAGCTTCAAAGAACTCTTCTTGTGGTACTTGGTACCAAGTCTATGAATATGTTTCAGGATTGCTAGAGGCAATTCTGAAATTGGGATTCAAGTCTTCATAGGTAATTTATTTTTTGGAATCAATGTGAGGGAACATAGTGGTATTAGGGTTATTTTCTGAAGACCTATTTCGGTTGTGTAGTTCATTTATGTAATCCATAAAAATGGCCCTCCTTCTAGAACCAATTCTATTGATGGGACATAATTCACATGACAATAGTAAGGGGTACTCCCTGGTACATGGTCCCAACTAGACTATGCACCATTTGGTTTAGGATACCCATCCGAAATTTGGTCCAGTTGTCGTTGCTATTTTTTTTTGTGTTTTACCGGTTGTAGTCTGATCACTGATGAAGATGGATGGTAAATGGATATGCAATGAAAATATGCAGATGGAGAATTTTTATTGAAAACAAACTAATCTATTGCTAATCTATCCTACCCTATCCTATCTAAGAGCATACTAAGGTAACAGGGTGAGATGTAAATGAAACCAGGATATAGATGAAACCCCCACACAGGTAGCTAAAATAGAAGTGAAAAATCAGAAAAATGTGCATACATACGTATAAGTAGAATAGTCTAAATTATATTTCTACATACATTAACAATTCAACAATCTCAGGACTTTAAGATATGAGAAAGAATAATCAAAATTGTAGAATAACATAGAGTGCACAAGATCAGTTGATGTAGGGATTTTCGAGGGTCATAAATTTTGACTTCGTTATTCGTTTGAGCTGAAATTTATAGGGATTTGCGTCTCGAAGAGTTCACTTCCAT